>SJYV01050990.1:0-19322 GCA_006410875.1 Neotragus pygmaeus
GGAACATGAAAGAGCCTTGAAGGTAACGGTGGATAAATGAGAGAAAGAGAAAAGCAGTATCTCCGGAAAGTTAAAGGTAAGCAACATATGGAGATGGTGGTGTTGAGTGTGAGTCTTTGCGACCCCTGTATCTCCCAGAGTCAGTTCAAATTCATGTCCAAGGATGCTGTGTAACCATCTGACCCTCTGCCCGCTCCTTCTATAGCCTTCAAGGGAGACGGGCTGTAAATCACGGGTCCTAAAGAGGGCGACAGGGGAGAGGCAGTTCATACAGAGAGCCGGAAAAGGGGATACAAGAGTTGGAACCTTGACCTACAGACAGTAAGTATCATGTTGGCAGAGAAAGGGGAGTACTAGTGAACAGAAACAGTGACAGACTTTATTTTCCTGGGCTCCAAAATCACTGTAGATGGTGACTGCAACTATGAAATTAAAAGATGCTTGCTCCTTGATAGAAAAACTATGACCAATCTAGACAGCGTATTAAAAAGCAGAGACATTACTTTGCCGACAAAAGTCTATAGTCAAAGCTATGGTTTTTCCAGTAGTTATGTGTGCATGTGAGAGCTGGACCATAAAGATGGCTGAGCGCTGAAGAGTTGATAGTTTTCAACTGTGGTGTTGGAGAAGACTCTCGAGAGTCCCTTAGACTGCAAGGAGACCAAACGGCTCGATCCTAATGGAAATGTGTCCTGAATATTCATTGGAAGGGCTGATGCTCAAGCTGAAGGTTCAATACTTTGGGCTCCTGATGAGAAGAACTGAGTCATTGGAAAAGACTGTTGGTGGATAAGATTGAAGGTGAGAGGAGAAGGGACCGGCATCACCGGCTGGATGGACATGAGTTTGAGCAAACTCTGGGAGTTGGTGATGGACAGGGAAGCCTGGCATGCTGCAGTCCATGGGATCCCAGAATCCGACTCGACTGAGCAACAGAACTGAGTGATTGATTGGAGGAGCTGAGAAAGTAAGTTAGCTGAAAGGAAGCATTGCACTTGGAGGTGCCAGAGAGTTGGGAGGAAGGGAGGGCAGACGTGGAGGAAGAAAGGCAGAAATACAGGGAGATTTTGGATTATCAGGGAGGTTGGAGAGTAAGCATCTTTATGGGGAACAGATGGCAGAGAGAGGCCAGATGGGAGTCAGGGAAGAAGTAGAGAGGAGGAGAGGCACAGCAGGAGAACCGAGGAGAAGATAAAGGGAGACAGAGAAAGAAGTAGAGAAACAGATAAACCAGATGAAGTGGAAACAAGTAGTGTGCAGGTGGTGGTGAGGACTAAATCCAGAAGAGTGCTGAATCAATTGAATAATTAAGTTATGATATATTGATTTTTAGCTTTACAATCTAATAAATTTGAATCTTGCTCCTTTAAATTTTACAGAGGAGGATGAGAATTGGAATACTTCTGTCTGTAAGGCTTGTGGTTGTAGCAATTATTTGTATTGAAAGATAACATCCATGTGCAGAGTCTCGGGAGTTGAACTGGGGAGTAAGGCAGTGACTTGACTCACAGGGGTGGGTCACCCGCTTCCCTTTTCCTGGTGTGGAGTAGAGGTTGTGGGAGAGAAGTGGTTAAAGAATTGACAGTCTGTTACTACATGGTACCTTTTCAGGGAACTTTAAACATGTTCTTAGTGATGGTTTTCTTTTTTGCTTTCTCCTTTGTTTACATTTAATTCTTTTTTAGCTTGGGATAAAGATTAGTTCATTTAAATATCTACTTTGTTGTAAACAACTATTCACATCTGAAAAGATTTGGTGGTCTCCTGAAATTAGTTCATGTTCTTCTTTTGTAAATATGCTCTTATTAATTGGTTTTTATTTTTTTCCACTTTGCACCAGAGTTTTTCAATGAAAAAATTTTTAATAATGTGATTAACTTAGGTTTGTTTCACATTTATTTGAAGCCCATTTCCTGTCTTCTCTTTATATGTTGGAAACAATTTTTTGGTAACTAATGAATAGTTGTAAACTATTTTGATGAGTACTTAGTAAGGATGTCAGTAATCTTTTTTCTTGAATCAGGACCAAATTTAACCAGTTAGTATGATGGTCCATTTTCCTCTCTTTCATGTGGTCTGGTGACTAGTGAGCTATGAGTTAATCTGATGATGTTTACTCAGGTCCAGAAGCTGAGCAAAAGTGACTCCTGAGATGACTGGCCAAATTGGGTGTGTGACTGTGTGGCAGTTTTTCTTGGAGGGAGTTCCCACTTGTTATTAGAATTTGAAATGAATCCCAGTTTTCCACAATGCAAAGGACAGCTGTAGGATGGAGGTGGGAGCATGGGCTCAGAGTCAGAGAGAATCATGAGCTGTCTTCTGTGAATAAAGGTTGATGTGCAGGGAGGCCTCCCACCTCCACTGGCTTCCCCATGTCCTCAGGGCAGCATCTTGACTCCTCAGGTGGCTCCACAGGTCGCTGCCAGGATCTCCAGCCTCATCCTGGGAGTGGACCCCGTTCTCATGGTCAGACTGTCCTGGTCACATTTACTTAGTCCTTGTTCATAGACACCAAAACCTTCTGTCTTGGATCTTAGGTTTTTCTTCTACGTTTAGTCATTAAATTGTGACTGTGGCGCTCTCTTTCTGTTCCTTCAGCTCTAGGCTAGCGAGGTTGCCGCATCTCCTTCTGATATTCGCTGTCAAGTTAGCCATGTTTACTGCCTCTGTATCACCCTCATCAGACATGCCCTTCTCCTTTTATTATTTGTAGTGGCTCCTGTTTTCCCTTCATGGAGAGTGCACCGTGTTCCTGTTCCTCCCAGGATGCTTTCAGCATTTCACTCTCAGGTGAGGACTAGGACTGTGTGATGGGCACTAGGACTGTGGGCTGGGCACACACTTCTTATTCTAGCTCCACCTTGCTGCAGCAGGAGTCAAAATAAAGCCTTCCCTGAATTTCTCCTTTGGTCTCTTAACTAAAGCAGTTGATTAAAGAGCCCAGGTTCCAGGTCAATAACATGCACACAAGCGAACACACACATATATAATGACATATTGTGTACCCATAAAAATGATGATTTTTGTCACTTGGGACAATTGGATTAATGTAGAAAACATTGTGCTAAGTGAATTAAGAAAGACAGGAAAAGACTGATCCTATATGTGCTTCCATTATGTGAAATGTGAAAAAGTGAAAATTACCACTGCTAGTGATTATCTGGGGCTGGGAGGTTGGGAAGATGGGGCAATGTTGGTAAAAGGTACAGATTTGAGTTGTAAAATGAGTGCGTCCTGGGGAGGTATGTGCAGCATGCTGACCATAGATAATCTTGTGTTACTGGAAATTTGACAGGCAAATAAATCGTCAGTGTTGTCACCACACACAAACCATGGGAATTTGGAGGTAATGGATGTGCTGGTTAGTGGTTTGTGATAAATATTTCAAAGTGTATACCTGTGTCACATGGTCACAACGTGCATGGAATGTATACACAACACCGTATTGATAGGCTGTTCTATGTCAGTAAAGCTGGTAAAGAAAAAAGTGGGATGTAGGCTGGACTTGAATCCTTGAATGGTGTTCAACCCAGGCTTCACATGAGATCATGAGGCATTTTGCCTGGGCATGTTTTGTACCCTCCCCCCATCAGCCATGCTCCTCAGGTTCTCGTGTGGGGCCTCGCCCCAAGAATGTGCACGGGCCGCAGATGATTCTGATCTACATTGAGGCCAGGGCTCTTAGCCTCCCCTTCTGAGACTGAGATCAAGCCCTGGGGGAGGGGAGGGCGCTCTGCTCTGAGTGGGGCGGGACCAGGGTCTGCTGTGTGACCTGAGGGGATAGTGGGGTCAGCGGAGGTGCCCCCTGCTGTTGTGTACATGAGGCCTCACCAAGAGGGCAGTGTGATCCCAGGGAAAGTGTGGGAAAGTCCTGTGGAGTCTGTGTGGGAGTTGACTGTCCTGAGTCCCTCCTGAGACAGTGGGCACAGAGGACTGTCTGTTCCTCATGGTGGGGGCTTCCCTGTGTGGGGGGTTGGGGCTCAGAAAGGGGGTGTGTTGACTCTAAGCATTAAACACCATGTTTTCCACCTTTTTGATAGGCCTTGAAGATTTGTGTTACCTGAGGGTGAAGCCCAGAAGAGGAGGAAGATGAAAGAAAACAAGTCAGGCCTGGCTCTTTCTCAGGTAAGGTCATATTCTTAGTTGATTCTCAATCTGTCCCTCCTGAAATACCTGTCTTTGGACTGGCTAATCTTCTCTGACTCTGAAGTGTCCTGTCTGACTCCTGAACATGCACACTCATCTGGGCCTTCTTTCCGGGCCAGTCGTCTCCACTTAGATCCCATCTCCCCATGACCTGGTGACCTGGCCCTTGTGAGGAAGCTCCCTTGGCCACCATTCTGGGAAGGACTTCTCACCCACCGGTTGGAGACAGGGTCTCAGTGCTGTTGGGCAGCAGGGATTGCTTAGGGCCCATCTGGATGCCCTGTCTGCTCTCTGTCAACCAGGGTAAAGAAGCTGCATGTAGATGTGAGGTACTCACATGCACAGTAAAATCTGGAAAAGAGGCCAAAGAGGGGGAATCAGTCCTGACTTTTTATAGTACATTTAAAACTAAATTAGGACCTCCTTGAAATTTTTAAGTGTTTGGGAGTGAAATGGAAAGTTCAGAAACAGACCTCAGGGTTAGAGAGTATTTTTAAATTATGAAATATAGTTTGCTGATTATTCATTCTTCCTTTTTGGCCACACGATGCAGCTTGCAGGGTCTTAGTTCCTTGAGGAGGCATTGAACCTGAAACCCTGTGGTGGAAGTGCGAGATCTTAACTCTGGACCAATAGGAAATTCCTCCAACTTTCCTAATCTTGATGACAATATTTGCTCATGGAATAAAAAGATAAACTGTGGATTTTGTTAATAACTACATATGTATCATTAGCAATAATATCATATTATTATATTTAAGTATACTTTTCTGCTGTACTGGCTCTTCATTGCTTCAGTGGCTTTTGTCTAGCTCTGGCGTGTGGTGGCCACTCTCTAGTTGTGGTGTATGGGCCCCTCATTATGGTGGCTTCTCTCATCTTGCAGCACACACTCTAGAGCGCACTGGCTTCAGTAGTTTCACCTACTGGACTCTAGAGCTCTGGCTCAGAAATTGAGGATCACGGGCTTATTCACAGCTTGGCTTGTGGGATGTTACTGGTCCAGATATCAAACCCGGGTTTCTTGCACTGGCCAATGGATTCTTTACCACTGAGCCACCATGGAAGCCCTCATATTATTTGTAAATACAGGTATTTTTATTCTGATTAGAATAAATCTTCTGTATATTATTTCCTGCTTGTTTTTCATTTTTTTGAAGTAGTATAAGATAATGTTGAGGATTTCCCTGGTAGTACAGTGGATAACAATGTGCCTGCCAATGTACGGTGCACGGGTCCCATCCCATGTCCAGGAAGATGCCTTAGAACAACTATGTCCATGTACCACAACTACTGAGCGTGAGCTCTGAAGCTCGGGAGCCATAACTACTGAAACTCACACACTTTAGACCCTGTGCTCCAAAACATGAGAAGCCCATGCACTGCAGCTGCAAATACAGAAAGCCTCCTCACAACAACAGAGGCCCAGCAAAACCAAAATAATTAACTTTTTAAAAAAGATGTAGAATGTGGACAAATTACAGAAATACAATTGATTCATTTTTAATGTCCCAAAGATGCTGAAATACACATGAATAAAAGAAAATGAGAGTATCATCCCAGAATGTGGGAGATGGCCACTCACTCCAGTATTCTTGCCTGAAAATCCCATGAACAGAGGAGCATGGCAGGCTACCAAGAGGTTGCAAAGATCTGACATGACTGAGCAACTAAGCAACAACAACCTCCACACACAGCAGAGTGAGCTCTGAAAAACAAATCTAAACCTCTGATTTACCTCCTGCAGATTCTTTGGTGATTTCCAGTTACTTTTGGAATAAAGTCCTAAATCCAAAGACCTTGTAGAAAGCAGCCTCTACCTGGCATCACCCCTCTTCGTTCCCTGTGTCCCAGTTAGATTGGCTGACTTTCTGTTCATACTTTCCTGCCTCAGAGCCAGCACTCAGGCTGTTCTCTCTTCTTGCAACACTCTTCCATTTCCCACCTTGCCGATCCTAAGTGTTTCTTCCTCATGGAGACTTTCTGTGATTTCTTGATGTATGTCAAGACTTTCTGATAAATTTTCTCTTAGCACTAGGCCTGTTTCAGAGCACAGGTTGCAATAGTAACTTTAAAATTATGGATGTAATTGGGTGGCTGGCTGCTAGACTGTAAGCTCCATTATGTTCACTGCTGTACTCCCAGTTTGGGGCCCACGTTGACATTCAGTAAATTTGAATTGAAAGAAAAAAATAGGTCTTCCTTGTTTCAACCAGTTATGTTTTACATTTGCATGTTTGAGTGCGTGGATCTGTAATTCCGTGGTTTTATTACAGAACATCATCTCATAAACATGTTTGTGCTTTGTAGCAGTTGAAATTATATCTTTAAGTGTTTTCCATTCCCTTAAGTTTTTTCTACCTCAGCACATGAGTGATGGAAATAGTGGTAAGAGTATTGACATTGTGTGGTTGGTGGGAAGAGCGGGTGACCCTGTACAGTGACCATTTATCCTATAGTCGTGTCCGACTCTTTGTGACCCAATGGGCCATACATAACCCTTCAGGCTCCTCTGTCCCTGGAATTCTCCAGGCAAGAATACAGGAATGAGTCTTCCCCCAAGAGATATCAACACCATGTCCCCTGCATTGCAGGGGAATTCTTTACTGCTGAGCCTTAGGGCAACCCAGATACCTACATATGATACTGCATATTATAGTGTTCCCTGTGCATTCTGAAGGAGGTAGATAGTAAAATAATTTGTGAATATTTTTCTGTCCATCTATCATGTCTGTCTTTCTGTGGCTGACAAAAGATCTGGGATTCTACACCTCCATTGCACTTCAGCTTTCTTGAACTTGTTTCAGGTATTCTCAGGGAACTCTCTCTGGATGGACTTTGCTGCTCTGGTACTTAACTCCTTGATTCCTTAGGTTCAGTCATCAGTCACAACCACCTGACCTCAAGTGCTGTTGTCTCATTTCTTAACTGTGATCTGAGCAAATTCTTANCTCTGGATGGACTTTGCTGCTCTGGTACTTAACTCCTTGATTCCTTAGGTTCAGTCATCAGTCACAACCACCTGACCTCAAGTGCTGTTGTCTCATTTCTTAACTGTGATCTGAGCAAATTCTTAGAATGACAAAGTTTTCGCTCCAGTAAGATGGACACAGATCTTTCTCTAACATACTGTTATGTTGATGATAAGTTCATCTGTGTAAAATCTTTAGAATAATGCTTAGTGTGTAGGAAGTGCTGAAACACTGTCATCAGTGTGATGACATCATAATCATCACAATGTGTGTTCTTTGAAAGCTGCTGTGGACTTTGTCGTCTCTGAAGACACCGGTCTTGCTGTAACTCATCTCGATAGTGAATGTCCCTCCGTNAGGAAGTGCTGAAACACTGTCATCAGTGTGATGACATCATAATCATCACAATGTGTGTTCTTTGAAAGCTGCTGTGGACTTTGTCGTCTCTGAAGACACCGGTCTTGCTGTAACTCATCTCGATAGTGAATGTCCCTCCGTGTGTACAGTGTAACACTTCTGCATAGACAACTCACTGATTGGATTATATTTGTATATTCTTCATGTACTGTCCACACAAGTGACAAATTCATATTGATTGGAAGATGTCATAGTCTTATGAAACAAGAGGAAATTAGAGAGCCACAGTTTGTTCAAATAGCTTTTATCAATCTATCAGAATGTTACATTACCTGAATTGATCCTTACCCCTCTCACTTTTTCTCATTTCATGTGAAAGTAAGAATCCTCCCGAGTGCCTGTTAGTGAAATATGCTTTCATTTCAGATACAGTTGACCGTTGAGGATGTGGACATCAAGTTCACTCCAGAGGAGTGGGAATGCCTGGAGCCTGCTCAGAGAGCCTTGTACTGGGATGTGATGGAGGAGACTTACAGCAACCTGCTGTCTGTGGGTGAGGATCGCTGCCCTGTGAAGTTGGAATTTGGTTTGGGGGTATCTCTGTGTTTTCCCTCTGTGTCTCTTGGCAGCCCATGTTTTGCTTGCCTGAGTTCATAGCCTTGTTGATTCCTACTTAAAAAAATTTTGTGACTGGCATCAGGTGTTTAAGCTCATCCTTTCTTCAGGTGATCTGCACACTGTGTGATACACAAGTTTCTCCACGGCTTGAGTATTTATAAAGCTGATTTCCAACTTTGAAAAATCCAATTCCCTGTTTTCCACCCCTGTTTTCTTGGTTCAGTAGTTCTTGGAAANGCTCATCCTTTCTTCAGGTGATCTGCACACTGTGTGATACACAAGTTTCTCCACGGCTTGAGTATTTATAAAGCTGATTTCCAACTTTGAAAAATCCAATTCCCTGTTTTCCACCCCTGTTTTCTTGGTTCAGTAGTTCTTGGAAAGGAACTAGATACATGGATGCCTGTGTGCTCAGTTGGTGCAGTCGTGCCTGACTCTTTGCGACCCAGTGGACCGTAGCCCTCCAGGCTCCTCTATCCATGGGATTCTCCTGGCATGAATACTGGAGTAGGTTCCCATGCTCTTGTCCAGGGTGATCTTCCCTCTCAGGGGTTGAAGCCACGTCTCCTGTGTGGCAGGTGGATACTTTACCTTTTTGCCTCGGGGAAGCCCAGGTATCTGTGTATTATACTGTATATTATACTGTTTCCTGTGCATTCAGAATGACGCCAATAGTAAATTAATTTCCGAATATTTTTCTGTTCGTCTGTAATGTCCATCATTTCTTGGCTGACAAAGAGGTGGGATTCTACACCTGGCAATGCAGGAGGCACAGGGCCTAGGTCCTCTCTAAAGCAGGCCTGTGAGCTTGCTTCTAACCTGGCTGAACACTGCCCTGTGAGTGCCCTGACTGCTTACTGTGAGTGCAAGACTTGCAGCACCAGAGATAGGATACGAGACAAATCTTGAGATTATTGAGGCCTTGGAGGGGCCCTAGCCTACACATCCTCAGGCTTAGCAACATTATAGGTTTTTAAAGACAAACAAATAGCATTAACAGAAAAACAGAGGTGCTATTTGCTCACAGATTGCTGATGATAACAGATAGCATCCTGGGATTATAAGGGGGAACCCGAAACTGCAATCTTTGGAGTCTCACCCATGACTGTAACATGCTNACAAATAGCATTAACAGAAAAACAGAGGTGCTATTTGCTCACAGATTGCTGATGATAACAGATAGCATCCTGGGATTATAAGGGGGAACCCGAAACTGCAATCTTTGGAGTCTCACCCATGACTGTAACATGCTGCCTGGGACCCTTTCCCCACTGGGTCTCCAGATGGGCTGTGTCCCGGGACTTCCCAGCACTTTTTGAGTCTGGATGTTGGTCAGAACCCAGTTTGGTGATGTATCTTCTGCTGTTTCTACTTCTCTTTGCTTTTATTGTTAGCATATTGAGAGTCAGCTCAATAATTCTATAAGTATGTGTATTATTTACTTCTACAGAACAAGTCGCTAATTTTGTTAACAAATCTTTGCACCTGAGACAAAGGTGACAATGTTTGGCAAAATTTTGATTGGCCCTGTGAGCAGTATTTGGAGATTAAGGTTGATGAAGTTTTTATTCCCTAATGTGAAAGTTCACCTTACTACTAGTTAGCTCATACATGGGACGTCTACACTGGATGGTGTGAGAATTGGAATCTTAAATAAAGAGGGCTGTACCCTTAGAAGTTACTGAATGTTTGTGACTCTCGCCCATTGAGAAAGGATAAGAATCTGCCCTGCTGGATGAGAGTCTGAATCCTCCTCTCCTATCATAAGGTACATAAAGTGAAATTCGCTCAGTCCTTTTGGACTCTTTGCAACCCCATGGAATATAGAGTCCATGGAATTCTCCAGGCCAGAATACTGGATTGGGTAACCTTTCCCTTCTTCAGGGGATCTTCCCAACCCAGGGATTGAACCGAGGTCTCCCCTTCATTGCAGGTGGATTCTTTACCAGCTGAGCCACCAGTGAAGTAACGTGAGGTACATAAAGGTAAATTAAAATTGTTGGAAAAGAAGTTACACCTGGAAACAGAATTGTGCAATTAGTGAGGATGATTGTCCATATTACAATGTCAGATTATATTTCAGTTGATCAGCTCCTCACTTCTTAAGTGGGCTCCCTCTTGAGCTGGCCCACAGCTTTAACAGTGTCCATCACTGCCCTTTCTGTCTCTGTTATCTTTGTCCTGTTGTGGCCTTTCACCCCCTCAACCCCTCTGTCTCCCTCTCCATCAGATAGTCCCCTGATGAAGCTAACTTCCCCTGTCTCTCAGTGGGGGAGGGGGGGTCCCAGCTTCCCCCCACTGCTGTCCCCACTCTGGCAAATTTGTTTACCCCTCGAGATTCTTCTGATCAACTGAAGACCCACGTCTACCCAGAGGGACAATCCAAGATTTTCATCATCCATATGCACCTGTTACCACAGTCCATTTGAGNAGGGGGGGTTCCAGCTTCCCCCCACTGCTGTCCCCACTCTGGCAAATTTGTTTACCCCTCGAGATTCTTCTGATCAACTGAAGACCCACGTCTACCCAGAGGGACAATCCAAGATTTTCATCATCCATATGCACCTGTTACCACAGTCCATTTGAGAACTATTTGATCTGTATTTTAGATATAAAACTGTGACTATAGAAAGGGATGAGAACGTTTTTGACACAGGGATTGCTGTGATATTCTTTAGAGTCTGGAGAATACTGGTTAAAATGATTTTTCTTTTTTTCTTTCTTTTTTTTTTTTTTTGAGAGTACAAAACAATTTCTTTTTGCATATGGAATAAAAAACAGCTAGCTTCTTAAAAAGCCCTGCCTACAGAAAAGCTTGAAGTTAACCTTTACCAGGGATCCGAGATGAGTCTAGTGGTAAAGAAGCTGCCTGCCAGTATGCGAGACACTGGAGATGTGGGTTCAGTCCCTGGCTAGGGAAGATCCCCTGGAGGAAGCAATTGCAATCAACTCCAGTAGCGTCAGAGAGACATTTTAAATCTGTCTGGATTTATGCATGTCTCAGTGTGTGTCTTTGATTTTGGATAATATTGCTGAGCTTTATTTGTAAATGAGCTCTTACTCAATTGGCTTTAAAAGAAAGTCAGCACTTGGCTTACCATTGGTGGCTCAATGATAAAGCATCCGCCTGCCAGTGCAGAAGATGGATTTGATCCTTGGTCTGGGAAGATTGTACATGGTGCGGAGCAACTAAGCCTGTGCAGCACAACTACTGTACCACCCGTGCTCTAGTGCTTGTGGTCCACAAGAGAAGTAACTACAATGAGAAGCTCATGCACCACAACTAGAGAGTAGTCCCTGCTCGACACAAGGAGAGAAAGATGGAGCAGTGACGGTGATCCACTGAAGCCAAAAATAAAAAATAATTTTAAAAAAAGTTAAGTGTTTACAAATCAAGTTCACGTGAACTGAGAAATATTCGATATTAAATATGTAGTATTAATGTTTGCTCATCTAATAAAGACATATCTTGAGTCATCCACATTGTGTAATACTTCTGTTGTATTACACTGAGAGATTTTGGACTACTGATGAGTATCCTGAGATGCTGTCTATAATAAAGCAAATGTTTTTAGAAGTTATCACTGGTATTTTTGTTCACCAATCTAGAAAATGCTAATAGAAAGCACAGTTCATGGTTGCTTAAGGAAAGTAAGATGGGCATTTTCAGTAAAAAAAGGTGTGAGAAATGAAATTGAGTTTGGATGCTCATAGCAGTGAGCAGAAACTGGAAGCAATGTCTTTGTTTCCCAGACCAAGAGTCCTGATCATTGGACTACAGCAGCCAACAGTTAGGGCTAAGGTCCCTAGTCTTGCCTGCCTAGTCAAGAAAGAATTCAGATGAAGAGTCACAAGGTAAAGAGTAAAGGAAAAAGTACATGCAGAAAGGCACATGGGCTAACTCAGAGAGAGAGCCTCACCTCTGGGAAGTGTCAATTCTTCAGAAAGGTACAGTTTTCCAGGTCTTCATATCCCCTTGGGCCAGTTGCCTTCTTTTGTCCCCTCTGGTTAATTTGTCTCAGCACTCTCCCCTGGGGTACAGATACATACCCTAGCCAAGATGAGTCTCAAAGTGAAGGCTTCTGGAAGGACCAAGACTCGTTATGGCCTGGAATTATCCTCTGACTTTACCTCAACCAAGTTTTTTGCACATGTGTAGTGTCTCCCTTAATAGAAAGGGTTTTTTCCTTTCTTTGTCCTTGCCATGATTATTCCCTTGAGGTAAGAGACAAAGACTGGCCATTTACCCTGCTTTTGTTATAGCTTCCTATAGATTCCTCAACTGGAGGCCAGCTATGTCTTATCTCAGTGAATGCAGAGATGAGAAGACTGATTGTAGATATTCAACCTGTAGCCCATCTGTCTCCTATGTGAAAATTATATTTTATTAGGGAAAAACAAATTAGGTCTGATTTATAAGTGGCTGTTTATAAATGAAAAAAGTCCTTTAAGGAAAAAAAGAGTGAGAGGTTTATGGAAATTGGAGTCCAAAGAAAGAAGTCCCAAAGGGTAGGTCTCTATATGATCTTTACAATGTGTCATTTGACTCCTGTTAATGTTGTTGTTTCACTTTGGGGAGCATGTAATGAAGTGTTTCAAAGGGATTTGTTTCGTCTTTGTCCCCCTTTTGTGCTGGATTCCACGGGATGTCCACTTTTTGGTCCATGTAGAGCAACGGTAACACTTCCAGAGCCATAATCCTTGGAGCCAGCCTGGTTCTCTTCCTATTTGCTGCACTTGGGAGACTTCATTGGAAGAAGGGGAAAGACTGGCAGCTCTTCAATTGCATTTCGTGTCTCAGATCCTGTACAGAGCTGCCTTCAAACTGTCTTCCTGTTCAGAACCCTCAGCTATTCCTGTTGTTACTGCATTTACTACAACCTTCAGGTGTGTGTGTAACAGGAATGTGGTTTGGATCTTCTGTGATTGTAACTCAGAAAAACTGTAAGGACAGTGGACATTGAGGTCCTCTCTTGGATCCCCAGTCTTGCACGTGATGCACATATGAGTCAGGCTGCATGTTCCCTCCTTGCTCATACTGTACAAAATGATCCATGCTCATCCACTGAACCACATTTTCAGGACATGACCTGAATTGAAATGTTGACGGTGGTACCTCGGAAACCATTTCTAAGTGAGATGGCGGATTAAGGCTGTTAGTTATGCAGATCAGTTCTTGGGTCTCACTTGACCTTATTTTTTTAAACTCCTGGAGTTTGTAGTAACCTTTTGTAATCTGCTCTGCCCAAGTGGGCTCTGGTGGTTAAGAACATGTATGAATCTGTAGGTCTGGGTTTCAGTCCTGCTTTGCTCATTCCTTTCATATACCGTGGGGTTGTGTACATGAACCCTGTGAATCCACTACCTTTCTTTGAAAAATTGAGGTAATTCATGCTCTTAGGTGTCATAGAATTTTGACTGTTTTACTGAAAAGGTCAGAAGTTACTTTTTTTTTTTTTTTCTGGAACCATGTGGCAGACGTGATCGTAGTTCTCCATTCAGGGAGGGAATCTGTAACCATACAGTGTAAGCATGTGATGCTCTCCACTAGGACTTCAGGAAATTTGCCTCAAAGGTTACTTTTACATAAAATGTCTATTTACTTCATGTCATGGTTACTGTAGCATGTCTCTTTGTCTGCATTACATATTGTATATTGTTAGTTTATATTTCCTTCCCAAGAGTTTGCCTTTGACTCTAGTTAATAAGTTTTCAAATAATATTCCTTTTTTTATAGTGGATTCTTTACCTTTGAGCCATAAGGAAGTCCCCAAAGCTTGTTCTTTTACATGTATCTTGGAGCTCATGAACCAATAAGTTAAGGATTCTGTATAGATAGGCAATTGCTCTATTGAATGGCTGTTATTTAAGTAGAGAATGTTTCATTTTTTAAATTCTTTGTCATTAAAAGATGATGGTCTTTATGTTTTACACAGTATAACTGACATGAACCACTTCTTGTTATAAAATGTCTGTATGTCTGTTTGCCTATAGATTTATAGGAGGTATTTAGAAAAGTGTTCTTTCTTTTGTTTTTGAAATTATTTTAGGGAATTCCCTGACAGTCCACTGGACAGGATTCAGCATTTTCACTGCAAAGATCCAGGGTTTAATCCATGATCAGGGAAGTAAGATCTCATGAGCCCTGTGATGGAGAGTGGGGGGCGGGTAGTGGAGCTATTTTAACATTCTATGCAGTGCTTGTTGAACAGGTGTCAACTGCCATTTATGGTTTACAATATTCGTTAGAATGCTTCCTTTGGATTATTTACCATTACAGGGTATTGCCTTTTTGATCCTTGCTTGGTCAATCCCTCAGTCCTGTCTGACTCTTTGTGATATGGAGTCTAGCCTGCCAATCTCCCTGTCCATGGAATTTTTAGTGTTTTTTCTCTTCAATTATGAGACAGAAGGTGTTTACTGCCAAGTAGAATGAGCTTTGAGGTCATGGTGGGAAAATACCTTTTTCTTTGAGATTTGACATGAGTTTGCATAAAATAAATATTTTCCTGATTGCATCTTTGAAACTTGGCTATGCTATAATTAATTTGAATTATGTGTGATCACTTTTTTTTTGTTAACGAGTTCTATTTCTTTGTAAATGTTGCTTATATTTCTAAGTTCATCATCGGAAAGTTTCTTAATTCTGTTCAGGATGGGTATGACTTTTGGTATAATATCATGTGTTCAATATGAAAGAATTTATTTATAAATTGTAATTAATAGAATACCTATGGTTCTTTATATCTTGTAGATGTGTCTCATATACATATGACCAAGAAATTGCAAGCAAAAGGAAACAGTGAAAAAGGAGAAATTTTGCAGACAGTGATGTTTGGAAGAGCTGAAACCCATGAAATCAAAGATTTTTTCTTTAAGAAGATAGAGGAAACTGTGCATGGTTTTGAGTGTCTGTGGACAGATGATGAAAGAAGTGACAATGGATTATCTATATCCTATAACAAAAATCTCACTGATGGAAAAAATCATCAGAGTAGAAATGATGCAGCAGATAAGCCTGTTGAAAGGCTCGGATCAAGCTTTCATGATGAATTGCAAATGCTTCAGTCTGAAGGGACAATTTTTGAATATAATCAAGTTGTGACGAATATCAACAGTAGCACCTTGGTTTTGCCAATTCAGAGAACTTGTAGTGTCCGCAAAGGCATTTCTTTTAAACATGAGAGTCTTGTTATGCATCCCTCAGAACAGGCCCCAGATCGGGAAGCATACAAGAAAAAATCTTACAAAACTCGTGAGTGTGGCATAGCCTTTCTTCAGCACTCAGAACTCACTAGACATCAAAGAAACCTTACAGGAAGAAAACTATATAAAGCGGACATAGGTGGCAAGGCCTTTAATGATAGTGAGAGACTTGGCGTTGATCAGAGAAATCATACTGGAGAGAAACCGTATAAATGTGATATATGTAGCCACAGCTTTAAACAGAACACAGCCCTTCAAATTCATCTGAGAGTTCATACTGGAGAGAGACCATATAAATGTGATGTATGTGGCCACTCCTTTAAGCACAAGACACACCTTCATAATCATGGAAGAACTCATACTGGAGAGAAGCCATATAAATGTGATGTGTGTGGAAAGGCCTTTACTCGCAAAGAAGGCTGTGCACTTCATCAGATCCTTCATACTGGAGAGAAACCATATAAATGTGATGTGTGTGGCCGTGGCTATACTCGAAAGTCACAACTTAGAATTCATCGGAGAGTTCATACTGGAGAGAAGCCATATACATGTGATGTGTGTGGAAAGACCTTTTCTCGCAAGGAAAGCTGTGCACTTCATCAGATCCTTCATACTGGAGAGAAACCATATAAATGTGATTTGTGTGGCCGTGGCTATCTTCGAAAGTCACAGCTTGGAATTCATCAGAGAGTTCATACTGGAGAGAAACCATATAAATGTGATGTCTGTGGAAAGGCTTTTACGCGCAAAGAAAGCCATGCACTTCATCAAATCCTTCATACTGGAGAAAAACCATATAAATGTGATGTGTGTGGACAGGCGTTTACTCGCAAACAAAGCCATGCACTTCATAAGATCCTTCATACTGGAGAGAAACCATATAAATGTGATGTATGTGGCCGTGGCTATACTCGAAGCACACAACTCGCAATTCATTGGAGACTTCATACTGGAGAGAAACCATATCAATGTGATGTATGTGGCTATGGCTATCCTCGAAAGTCACAACTTGTAATTCATCAGAGAATTCATATAAGAGAGAATCCTTATAAATGTAATGTATGTGGCTGTGACTTTACTGGAAAGAGGCAACTTAGAATTCATCAGAGAATTCATACTGAAGTGAAATCTTACAAATGTAACAATTGTGGTAAACGTTTTTTTGCACTGTTTTCCTTAAATAAACATCAAGCAGTTCAAACAGATGAGAAAGCATGTAAATGTAATTTGTGTGGCAAAATGTTCAGTTCTAGGTGTTATTTATCAGTTCATCAGAGTACTCATACTGGAGAGAAACCATATAAATGTGATGTGTGTGGAAAGGCATTTACTCGCAAACAAAGCCATTCACTTCATCAGATCCTTCATACTGGAGAGAAACCGTATAAATGTGATATGTGTGGCCATGGATATACTCGAAAGTCACGGCTTGTAATTCATCACAGAGTTCATACTGGAGAGAACCCTTATAAATGCGATGTATGTGGCTGTGACTTGACTGGAAAGAAACAACTTAGAACTCATCAGAGAAGTCACACTGAAGTGAAATCTTACAAATGTAACAGCTGTGGCAAACGTTTTTTTGCACTGTCATCCTTAAATAAACATCAGGCAGTTCAAATAGATGAGAAAGCATGTAAATGTAATTTGTGTGGCAAAATGTTCAGTTCTAGGTGTTATTTAGCAGTTCATCAGAGAACTCATACTAGAGAGAAATCATATAAATGTATTCTGTGTGGCCGTGGCTATTCTCGAAAGTCACAACTTGTAATTCATCAGAGAATCCATGCTGGAGAGAATCCTTACAAATGTGATGTTTGTGGCTGTGGTTTTACTGGAAACAGACAACTTAGAGCTCATCGGAGAATTCATACTGAAGTGAAATCTTACAAGTGTAACAACTGTGGCAAACGTTTTTTTGCACTGTCATCCTTAAGTAAACATCAGGCAGTTCAAACAGATGAGAAAGCATGTAAATGTAATTTGTGTGGCAAAATGTTCAGTTCCAGGTGTTACTTAGCAGTTCATCAGAGAATTCATATTGGAGAGAAACCATATAAATGTATTGTGTGTGGCTGTGGCTACAGTCGAAAGTCACAACTTGGAATTCATCAGAAAGTTCATACTGGAGAGAAGCCATATAAATGTGATGTATGTGGCTGTGACTTTACTGGAAGGAGACAACTTAGAAATCATTGGAGAATTCATACTGAAGTGAAATCTTACAAATGTAACAACTGTGGCAAACTTTTTTTTGCATTGTCATCATTAAATAAACATCAGGCAGTTCAATCAGATGAGAAAGCATATAAATGTAACTTGTGTGGCAAAATGTTCAGTTCCAAGTGTTGTTTAGCAGTTCATCAGAGAACTCATACAGGAGAGAAACCATATAAATGTGATGTGTGTGGAAAGGCCTTTACTCGCAAAGAAAGCTGTGCACTTCATCAGATCCTTCATACTGGAGAGAAACCATATAAATGTGATGTATGTGGCCGTGGCTATACTCGAAAGTCACAACTTGAAGTTCATCACAGAGTTCATACTGGAGAGAAGCCATATAAATGTGATGTATGTGGAAAGGCCTTTACTCGCAAAGAAAGCCATGCACTTCATCAGATCCTTCATACTGGAGAGAAACCATATAAATGTGATGTATGTGGCCGTGGCTATATTCGAAAGTCAAAGCTTGGAATTCATCAGAAAATTCATACTGGAGAGAATTCGTATAAATGTGATGTATGTGGCCGTGGCTTTATCGGAAACAGACAACTTGGAATTCATCGGAGAATTCATACTGAAGTGAAACCTTTCAAATGTAACAGCTGTGACAAACGTTTTTTCACTCGGGCATCCTTAAAAATACATGAAGTAGTTCATACAGATGAGAAAGCACGTAAATGTACCTTATGTGGCAAAGTCTTCAGTTCCAGGTGTTATCTTGCAGTTCATCAGAGAACTCATACTGGAGAGAAACCATATAAATGTGATGTGTGTGGACAGACGTTTACTCGCAAAGAAAGCCATGCAGTTCATCAGATCCTTCATACTGGAGAGAAACCATATAAATGTGATGTGTGTGGCCGTGGCTATACTCGAAGCACACAACTTGCAGTTCATCAGAGGGTTCATACTGGAGAGAAACCATATAAATGTGATGTATGTGGCAAAGCTTTTAGAGTAAATGGCAGCCTTACATCTCATCGGAAAATTCATTGCCAAGAGAAACCATATAAATGTGATGTATGTGGCAAAGCCTTTAGTGTAAATGGAAGCCTTAGAACTCATCAGAAAATTCATACGGGAGAGAAACCATATAAATGTGATGTATGTGGCAAGGCCTTTAGAGTAAATGGAACCCTTGCATCACATCAGAAAATTCATACTGGAGAGAAACCATATAAATGTGATGTATGTGGCAAGGCCTTTACTATAAATGGAAGCCTTGCAACTCATCGGAAAATTCATACTGGAGAGAAACCATATAAATGTGATGTATGTGGCAAGGCCTTTAGTTTAAATGGAAGCCTCACATATCATCAGAAAATTCATTCTGACGAGAAACCATACAAATGTGATATATGTGGCAAGGGCTTTAGAGTAAAAGGAAGCCTTACATCTCATCAGAAAATTCATACTGCATAGAAAGCATATAGATGTGATGTATGTGGCAAGGTCCTTAGTTTCAAAACAACCCTTGCATTTCATCAAAGAATTCATACTGCAGAGAAACGTTACAAATTAACAGTGGTGACAGAGGTTTCAGTGCAGTCATCCTATCTCCATCAGGCAGTTCATACAAGAGAAAAGCATACAAATGTATCTGGAGCAAAGTCTTCAATTCCAGCTGTTACTTTGCAGTTCATTGGAGAACTAATTGAGAGAAACCATATAAATGTGATATATGTGGCAAGGCCTTTAGTCAAACTGCATTCCTGGCAGTTCATTGGAGATTTCATATTGGAGAGAAAGCATATGAATGTGTTGTCTTTGGCAAGGCCTTTAGTCATATTGGTGAGCTTG
>SJYV01050994.1:0-12355 GCA_006410875.1 Neotragus pygmaeus
TGAGTATTCCTCTTTCTCTTCATCTTGGTTATATTGCTGCATTTGGGTTGGCCTTTCTATAGTCTGGGAGTTTGTGGAGTTCTCTTTATTATGGGGTTTCCTCACTGTGGGTGGGGTTGTAATGGTGGCTTGTCAGGGTTTCTTGGTTATGGAGGCTTGTGCTGGAGTTCTGGTGGGTGGAGCTGGATTTCTTCCCTCTGGAGTGCAATGGAGTGGCCAGTAATGGGTTATGAGTCGTCAGTGATTTTGGAGTAACTTTGAGCTGCCTGTATATTGAAGCTCAGGGGTGTGTTCCTAAGTTGCTGGAGAATTTGTGTGGTATGTCTTGCTCTGGAACTTGTTGGCCCTTGGGTGGTGCTTGGTTTCAGTGTATGTATGGAGGTGTTTGATGAGCTCCTATTGATTAATGTTCCCTGGATTCAGCAGTTCTCTGATGTTTTCAGGATTTGGACTTAAGCCTCCTGCTTCTGGTTTTCAGTTTTATTTTTACAGTAGCCTCAAGACTTCTCCATCTGTACAGCACTTATGATTAAACATCTAGGTTAAAGATGAAAAGTTTCTCCACATTGAGGGACACCTAGAGAGGTTCACTGAGTTACATGGAGAAGAGAAGAGGGAGGGGATATTTAGAGGTGACTGGAATGAGATGAGGTGGGATCAAAAGAGGAGAGAGCAAGCTAGCCAGTAATCACTTCCTTATGTGTGTTCCACAGTCTGGACCGCTCAGAGGTATTCACGGAGTTATACAGGGAAGAAGAGAGAGAGGAAGGTGCCAGAGGTGGCCAGGAGGATAAAAGAGGGAAATGGAAAGGAGAGAGACAGATCCAGCCACTAACCAGTTCCTTAAGTGTTCTCCCCCATCTGGAACATACAGAGATTCACAGAGTTGGGTACAGAAGCGAAGGGGGAGAGAAGAGACAGAGGCCACCTGATGGAGAAAAAGGAGAGTCCAAAGGAGGAGAGAGTGGTCAAGCCAGTAATCTCGCTCTCAGGTAAAATTGGGTAGTGACGTTTGGGTTTTTAAATGTACAAAATTGACAACAAAAACCAAAAAGTAAACATTAAAAATCTAGAGTAGAGGTTGGATTTTCAAAAATACGATATTAAAGAAAAGATGAAGAAGNCGTGGTTTTGGAGTAGTTTGAGCTGCCTGAATATTGAAGCTCAGGGTTGTGTTCCTGTGTTGCTGGAGAATTTGTGTGGTATGTCTTGCTCTGGAACTTGTTGGCCCTTGGGTGGTGCTTGGTTTCAGTGTAGCCGTTTGATGAGCTCCTATCGATTAATGTTCCTTGGATTCAGGATTTCTCTGATGTTCTCAAGATTTGGACTTAAGTCTCCTGCTTCTGGTTTTCAGTTTTATATTTACAATAGCCTCAAGGCTTCTCCATCTATACAGCACTGATGATAGAACATCTAGGTTAAAGATGAAAGGTTTCTCCACATTGAGGGACACCCAGAGAGGTTCACTGAATTACATGGAGAAGAGAAGAGGGAGGGGGTAGTTAGAGGTGACTGGAATGAGATGAGGTGGGATCCAAAGAGGAGAGAGCAAGCTAGCCAGTAATCACTTCCTTATGTGTGCTCTACAGTCTGGACCGCTCAGAGGTGTTCACAAAGTTATACAGGAAGAAAAGAGGGAGGAAGTAGAAAGAGGTAGCCAGGAGGATAAAAGAGGGAAATGAAAAGGAGAGAGACAGATCCGGCCAGTAACCAGTTCCCTGAGTGTTCTCCACCATCTGAAACACACAGAGATTCACAGAGTTGGGTAGAGAAGAGAAGGGGGTGGGAAGAGACAGAGACAACCTGGTGGAGAAATTGGAGAGTCCAAAGGAGAAGAAAGTGGTCAAGCCAGTAATCTTGCTCTCAGGTAAAATTGGGTACTGAAGATTGGGTTTGTAAATGTACGAAATTGACAACAAATACCAAAAAGCAAAAGGTAAAAATCTGGAGTAGAGATTGGATTTTCAAAAATACAATATTAAAGAAAAGAAGCAGAAGAAGAAGGGGAAAAAAGAAAAAAAAAGCCACAAGAATTATTAAAAAACGATTCATGTCATATGACAAAACCAATACAGTATTGTAAAGTAGAATAAAGTAAAAATTAGAAAAAATAAAAATGGTTTAAAAAAATAAAAAACGTCAACCACAAAAAGACTATATACGGCATCTGCTTTAAAAATAGGGTATCTTTTTTTTTGAAAAGTAATAGTAGGTTATAAAAATAAAAATTAGAGAAATAGAGGACTTAAAAATTTAAGAAATCTAAAAAAAAAGAAGAAAAAACTTTCATGCAACAACATCAACACACACATACACAAAAAGAGTGATTGTAAAAATAGTAAAGATATATCTGACCCTTTCTCTGGTGTTGTGGGCAGTGTGGGGTCACTTCCAAGGTGTTCCCTCTGTTTAACTTCTCCTGTTTGCTTGTCCTTTCAGTGTCTGATTTACGTCTTGACTCAGGGAGGGTGGTGGTGGACACTTTTTTTTTTTTTTTGGCTCATTTGTTCAGTTGCACTGTGGGGAGGGAGGGATGCTGCAAACAAATATTACTGGCATGTGCTTGCAGTGTCTCATCCACGCTGGGCTTGCCCCTGCTCACGGCACACACCGCTCAGGTTCTAAGTTGCTCTGCCAGGGAACCGTCTGAGGCTGGCCCTAGGCTTCATGCATCTCCCCAGTCTAAGCCTCTCAGGTTCGGCGCTCAGGTAGCCTTCAGAGGCACATATTTGGTTGGGCCTGCGTTTTGTGCCCTTCCCAGGTCCGAGTAGCTCAGGAGTTTGGCGAGCACAGTTGCTGCAACTTGTAGCCTTTCTCTGCTGCTCAGTTTTCTGGGTATACCGCTGGCGTTCCTTCTCAGGCAGATGATGACTGTCCAGAACCCCCAGAAGTCTTAGTTAGCAAGGAAGCCTGCTTGCATTCTGGTAGGTAATGTCTCTCTTGGTCTGCGATTGCCCCCTTCCAGCCCTTAAGGCTCTGGCTGCCTGTCACTGGAGGGGGATGTTTTGCAGCCAGCTATTTCTGTTCTGTCCTTAGTTCTGTGCGTGGTCCTGGCGGTGTCTTATGTTTGAGTGATTCGCGTGGTAGCTATCCTACAGTCTGGGTTGCTAGCCCAAGTTAGTTCGCTCTGGTCACGCGCAGGGCATTCTGGCCGGATTCTTAAAAAAAGCACTGCAGCCCACGCCTCCCACGACCCTTAAAAAGCGCTGCAGTCTGCACCTCCCGCACCTCCCTGCCCAGCCCCCACTTGCTAGTGGTGGATGCAGGCGTGTGCGCTGCTTTTCCACTGGGGGAGTTTCTGTTGGGCTCGTAATCTGTTGGTTTCATTTATTTATTTATTTTTCCTTCTTGTTATGTTGCCCTCTGTGCTTCCAAGGCTCGCCACAGACTTGGCAGCGAGAATGTTTCTTGGTGTTTGGAAACTTCTCTTTTTATGAGTCTTTTCCTGGGACGGGACTCCCTTCTCCAGACGGTGCTCCCTCCCTATCTCCTTTATCTCTCTTTTCGTCTTTTATATTTTTTCCTACCTGTTTTTGAAGCCAATGATCTGCTTTTCTGGGTGTCTGATGTCCTCTGCCAGCATTCAGAAGTTGTTTTGTGGAATTTACTCAGCGTTGAAATGTTCTTTTGATGAATTTGTGAGGGAGAAAGTGGTCTCCGCATCCTATTTCTCCGCCATCTTGTATAAGGCCCCCTCAGTTCTTTACATATTTGCCTTACATAATTAGGTGCTCTGAGTTGGGTACATAAATATTAATAAATGTTGTATCTTCTTAGTTACTTGATCCCTGTATCATAATATACACTTTTTTCATCTCTTGTTACATTTTTGGACTTAAAGTCTATTTAATCTGAAGTACTTAAGCGTTCCACGTGGCTCAGTGGTAAAGAATCTGCTTACCAAGCAGGAAACTCAGGTTCAATCCCTGGGTTTGGAATATGCCCTGGAGCAGGAAATGGCAACCCACTCTAAAATTCTCGCCTGGGAAATCCCATGGACAGAGGATGCTGGTGGGCTATATAGTCCACGGGGCCCCAAAAAGTTGGACATGACTTAGTGACTACACAATAGCAACAACTTATAGTTACCAGTGTTCTCTTTTGGTTTCTATTTGCCTGGGATATGTTTTCTCTTACCCTTGATTTGAGCCTATGTGTGTCCTTAAAGCTGAAGTGAATCTTTTTATCCATTCAGCCACTCTTTGTCTTTTCATTGGAGAATGTAACCAATTTTACATTTAAAGTAATTATTGGTAAAAATAGATTTAATTGTTCCACTTTGTTAATTGCTTTTTCTGGCTGTTTTGTAGTTCTTTGTTCTTTTCTTCCTCACTTGCTCTTTTCCTTTGTGACTTGGTAATTTTCCATGTATGTTTTGAGTTCTGTATCTTTTGTGTATCTACTATAGGTTCCTGTTTTGCAGTCACCATGAGGTTTACATAAAACATCTTTTAGTTAAAACCATTAATTTTAAGCTGATAACAACCTATCTTTGATAAATATAAAAGTTCTAGATTTTTATACTCTCTTTCATACTTTTTACTTTTTTAACATCACAGTTTACATCTTTTTGTGTATCTATTAATAAATTATTTTAGCTGTTGTTATTTTTAATACTTTTGGCTTTTAACCATTATGCTAGAGTTATAAATGATTTAGACACCATCATTACAATATTGAAGTATTCAATAGATGCCCTTAATCACATTGAGATAATCCCCTTCTATTCTGAGTTCACTGAGTGTTTTTATTAAGTAAAAATGCTGGATTTTATCAAATGCTTTTTCTGTATCATTTGAGGTCATGTGGGATTTTTCTTCATTTTCTTGATATGTGTATTATGTTTCATATGTTCACACGAGAAACAACTTTGCATTCCTGGAATAAATCTCACTTGGTATAGTCCTTTTGATTTTTTGCTGGATTCAGTTAGCTAGCATGTTGTTGAGGTTTTGCATTTATATCTATAAAAGATATTGCTATACAGTTTTCTTTTTTTTTTCCAGAAAGTAATTTTTTTCTTCCAGGTTTGTTGAGATATAATTGACATATAATACTATGTAAATTGTACTGCACAAAGATTTGACATACGTGTATACTGCAAAATGATCACCACAATAAGATTAGATAATATCCATCACTTCACATAATTATAATTTTTTTCTTTGTGATAAGAACTTATAGAATTGACTCTCTTAGTTAACTTTCAAATATACCATACAGTGGTATTAACTAGACAGCCTGTTGCACGTTACATCCCCAGTATTTATTTATTAATGGAAGNTTTTGCTTCCTGACCTGCATACAGGTTTCTCAAGAGGCAGGTCAGGTGGTCTGGTATTTCCATCTCTTTGACGATTTTCCACAGTTTATTGTGATCCACAGAGTCAAAGCTCATAGTGTTCTATGTAAGCAACACTCCAGGAAGAAACTAATTGGAATTAAGCATACAACTTGCCAACTACTCTATATGTGAAGCTTTTGTTCTCCAGAAATGGAAGGAGGTTATTATCAGCTCCCCACATCATCATTTTAGAAGCAATTGTATTTTGTACTCTGTTGTTTCCCATTGTTTGTAATAAACAATGATCGAATGAGTGCAAAGGAAGGTACTTTTAGGCAGCTTAAACCAGACACTCTTAAGCAACATCAAAAAGTGGCTTTGTTTCTTTCACTCTTCATTTTCTTTCAAAAAGGTCATGCCTGGCCCATAGGCACCTCTTCTGAATCAGTTGTTTAATTCTCCACTTGGTTTTCTTTTTCATTCAAAGATATTTCTATTTGAAGGAGGGATCATCACACTTAGAAGGTGGAAATGTAAAATGGTACTCTCACTTTGGAAAACAGTTCTAACAGTCTCTCAAAACATTAAATATACACCTACCACATGACCTAGCCATTTTACTCCTAGGTATTTACCCAAGAAGAAAAGAAATTTATGTTTTGACAGAGACTTGTACACAGATGTTTATAACTGGTCTATTTATAAGAGCCAAAAACTTTGAACAACTCAAATGTTAATCAACACATGAATGGATAAACAACTGTGGTTTTTCATACAGTGAATAATGTTCAGCAATAAAAAGGAATAGACTATGCATAAACCTCAAAGTAATTATGGATGAGTCTTAAAATAATTATGCTGAGTATAAAGAAGTCAGACCAGAAAGAAATACTTACCATATGATTCCTTTTTATAAAATTCTAGAGAATGCAAACTAACCTACAGCAACAGAGAACAGATCAGTGGTTGCATGGTATGGGGAGGGACTGGAAGAAGAGATTATGAAGGGGAACATGGAAACTTCTGAGGCTGGTGGGTGTGTTTACACCTTGATTGTGGTATTGCCCCATGATTGTGTAACTGTATCAAAATGTTTCAGTTATACACCTTACATACAACTTGTATATCAGTTATACCTCACTAAATGTTATGACCAACCTAGACAGCATATTCAAAAGCAGAGACCTTACTTTGCTGACTAAGGTCCGTCTAGTCAATNAGATTATAGAAATAAAAATTAAAGGAGAAATAGAGGACTTAACAATTTTAAAAAGTTAGAGAAAAAAAAGAAGAAGAAAAAGAAAATAAGAAAAAACAACCACACAACAACGTCAACAAAAAACAAAAAACAAAAAAAAAGGGGGAAACAAAAAAGGAATGATTGTAAAAACAGTAAAGATATATCTGACCCTTTCTCTGGTGTTGTGGACAGTGTGGTGGCAGTTCCCTTTGTTTAGCTTCTTCTGTTTGCTGGTCTCTTCAGTGTCTGATTTCTGTCCTGACACAGGGGGGTGGTGGTGGACACTTTTTTTTTTTTTTAAGGCTCACTTATTTAGTCGTGCTGTGGGGAGGAAGGGATGCTGCAAACAAATAACACTGTTGTCTGCACACAGTGCCTCAGCCCCCTGGGCCTGCCCCTGCTTGCAGCACACAAATCACTCAGGCTCTACGTTGCTCTGCCGGGAACCGTCTGAGGCCGGCCCTAGGCTGCATGCACCTCCCCAGTNCTTTTTTTTTTTTTAAGGCTCACTTATTTAGTCGTGCTGTGGGGAGGAAGGGATGCTGCAAACAAATAACACTGTTGTCTGCACACAGTGCCTCAGCCCCCTGGGCCTGCCCCTGCTTGCAGCACACAAATCACTCAGGCTCTACGTTGCTCTGCCGGGAACCGTCTGAGGCCGGCCCTAGGCTGCATGCACCTCCCCAGTCTAAGCCGCTCAGTTTTGGGGCTCAGGTAGCCTTCAGAGGTGCAGATTCGGTTGGGACTGCGTTTTGTGCCCTTCCCAGGTCCGAGTAGCTCAGGTGTTTGGTGAGCACGGTCGCTGTGAGACTTGTCGCCTTTCCCGTCTCTGCTGCTCAGTTTTCTGGGTGTATCGCTGGCACCCCTTGTGAGGCAGATGGTGACTGTCCAGAACCCCCAGAAGTCTTAGCAAAGAAGCCTGCTTGCAGTTTGGTAGGTAAAGTCTCTCTGAGGCTGCGATTGACCCCTTCCAGCCTTATGGCTCTGGCTGCCTGTCCCCGGTGGGGGATGGTCTGCAGCCAGCTAGTTCTGTTCCACCCTTTGGTCTGTGCGCGGTCCTGGTGGTGTCTTATGTTCGAGCTTTTTGCGTGGTAGCTATTCCACAGTCTGGTTTGCTAGCCCAAGTTAGTTCATTCTGGTTATGCGTGGGGCGTTCCTGCCCGATTCTTAAAAGCATTGCAGCCCTCACCTCCCGCACCTCCCTGCCTTGCCCCCACTTGCTAGTAGCGGATGCAGGCATTTGCACTGCTTTTCCGCTGGGGGAGTTACTGTTGGGCTCGTAATCTGTTGGTTTTAATAATTTATTTTTCCTTCCTGCTATGTTGCCCTCTGTGTTTCCAAGGCTCGCCACAGACTCGGCAGGGAGAGTGTTTCCTGGTGTTTGGAAACCTCTCTTCTTAAGCTTCCCTTCCCAGGATGGGATTCCCTTCCCGGGACGGAGCTCTCTCCCCACCTCCTTTGTCTCTTTTTTCATCTTTTATATTTTTTTCTACCTGTTTTTGAAGTCAATGATCTGCTTTCCTGGGTGCCTGATGTCCTCTGTCAACATTCAGAAGTTGTTTTGTGGAGTTTGCTCAGCGTTGAAATGTTCTTTTAATGAATTTGTGAGGGAGAAAGTGGTCTCCCCATCCTATTCCTCCGCTATCTTCGGCGCTTCTCCCCCAATCATAGACTTTCTCTTCTCATAAAATATAAATAAATATGAACTTACTGGAAGAAAAGTCTGTGCCATTTCAAGACTCTTGGTTTGATTTTCCAAGGGCTGTGGATGGGGAGCTTGGGGCTGATATTCCTGCTTGGAGCCCTCCTGAGGCTCTCATGGCAATGCATCTAATGAAAGACAAGTAAGAGCTAATGAAGACCAGGATACAGTAAAGCAGTTAAGTCGAGTCTTGCATGCTTCCTCTGGATTTCAATTATTCTGGGCAGTCTGGTAGATTTTGAATTACTCGCAGCTGCTCACTTGCTCACTTTCTTGCCTGCCACAGCTGCCTGCAGCTGCTTCTCTCCTTCTTATCCCATATCCAGATGCAAACAGCTGTTCACTCTTTCTTTACAATTGTCAGCCATGGCTCATTTTGCCCCAAACACATGGACACCTGCAGTGATAGGAATTTTACTTTTTTAGTTCTGGTGAAATACTGGACAGCTTCAGGAGGGAAAGAGGGAATGAGAACTGGTTAGATGTAGAAGGGGCCTGTGTTTGCAAACTGGAAGGTGGACAGGACACTTCTAGGTATTTTTCAGGGACTGAATAAGCCAGTGACAACAAATACTCATACTTCTGCCTTGGAAAGCAGGGCATCATCACGAAGCACCAAGGAAAAAATTATGATGGTGCTTTAAGTTTTTAGCATTCATTCATTTATAAAATATTTATTAACATTGACTTAATGCCAAGCACTATTCTAGACATACAGAAGGTGCTAAGTAAATGAGTATGCATTTTACAAATGAGTATGTATTTGCACAAATACACACATAACATGTCTCTCAGTCTAGTCTCTGTTAATGATCTCAAAAACTAATATTTTAAATAAAATTTTGCTGTTGAGTTCAGCCTCCCCCTCCTCCAACATTGGGATTGGGAATTTTGGATTATCTCCTTGACCAAGAAACATTCTTGGTTCTCACGTCTCTCTCTCTTATGGGGTGGAGGGTGGAAATACAGAAGAAAGAAATTCACATTTACTAAGTGTTCACTATATTCCCAATACTGTACATTGTCCTTTTACATCGATTATTTTATTTAATATTCACCAGAAACATATGAAACCAGCATTACTATTCTCATCCAGCTGATGAGAAAACTGAAGTTAGAGGCATGAAGCTGCTTACTGCTAGGCCAGAGAATGGCAGAGCCTAAACTGGATACACACTCTCCCACTCTAGAGCACAAACTCTTTCATTACAGCTTTCTTCCTTACAGTCTTTTTCTTTCTGCTATTCAGAGAATATTCATATTAGTATTAGAGAATATTAGTGATAATTTGGCTTGATACTGTAATTTTGGAAGTGGGTGTATAATTGGCCCAAAGGCTTTATCCTAAATTGGAAATTAGTTCAAACTCATTTCACCATTTTAAGCTGTGGGGCAATGTTGTAAAGGGTGAAATAAAAGATGAGATATTGAGGGATCATAGAAAAAGTTGATATATCACAAAAATAATCTCTGTTCTCTGTGAACACTGGGCTTTGGAAGAGTTTGACCAAAGTGTTTGATCAAGGTATTGGACCAAAGTATTGGATGAGTTGATACCCTCATTTCACACCCTAACTCCATCCATTAGTATCCAAACCATGTTAGTGATTATTCTTTGGGATATTGAGTGGGGAAGAACTGGCTAAGGCTCTAAAGAAACTTTCTATGGTATAGGGAGCCATTAGGAAAAAACTTATTGTAAAAATTTCCTGAACTCTCAGGGCTGGGTTTCTGTGGCTGGCCGAGAGTCAGCCTCAGTTAGGATGCTGCCAAATTGAGCATCAGCAGCTCATTTGGCTCGGAAGACAAAGAAGTGAAAAACAACTGACAGTTGTATACTTGAAATTATGAGCTGTTTCTCTAACAAAGAGACCAAACACTTTCAGCTTGTTTTACAGTAAACATACACATTGAACAATCCACTTGGTTAGCAGTTGGCTGTGCATATGTAGGGCACATGTGATCACATGTGGATGAATAAAACTCACGTATGTTCACTTAAAAGAACACTGTCAAGTAATTTTATGACTTTTTTTTTTTTTTTGGTTCTCTGGGCTCCATTGTTTATAAAACCTTCTTAGAAGCTTAAAAATATGGTTTCTTTCCCTACTTATTTTTGTTCCTTTAAAAAAAAAAGTATTTTGAATGACACTCAAATAAATGGGGCTGGTTCTATTTAATAATAAATCCTACTTAAGCAAATACAGTAATACATTGCCCAGTCAGAAATGAGGCACTAAGTAGACAATCCCTTATGGAAAAAAACAAACTATCTTCTGCCGTTAGAATAAACATTCTAAAATTGAACAGTAGTCACAAGGCTATTTTCTGACATCTCAGTGCTTTTAGTTAGTGGGTTAGACATCACATATAGATATTGATGACTATGATAAATCCTATTCTTCTATTTTCTAAAATACATTAGCAATATTTTTCTACCTTCTTCACTAAGCAAAGGTACTTCTAAAATATCCTTACTTTTGGGCAAAATCTGTGAAGAAACAAATCAAAATGGCCAAAACACCTGGAAAGATGCTCAAAATTACAATTAGTTGGGAAAACAAAAAGTAAAACAATGATGAGATATCTCTTTACATCCATCAGGCAGGAAAAATGCAAAAAGCAAAAATACACATTGCTCTTGGTGATGTGAATAAAAGTGCACTTTCATATATTCCTGGTGGAAATGGGGGTTTTATACAGATTATTTTGGAAATAAATCTTGCAACGCTTCTTAAAATTACAAATACATTCTTAACCTCAGTCCAGCATTTCTTTCTTCAGAATCTAACCCACAGAGACTAAAGCACTAGTATATAAGATATAGGCCCAGGGTTGCTACAGTAGTTTTATTTTTTGTCGCAAAACAGACAAAAACCAAAACCAGGTGAATACCCTTCAGTAAGGGACTGTTGTTGAATAAATTAAGGTATGTCTATACCATGGAATATTATGGGAATTTCCCTGGTGACTCAGATGTAAAGACTCTGTCTACAATGCAGGAGACCTGGGTTCGATCCCTGGGTTGGGAAGATCCCCTGGAAAAGGGAATGGCAACCCACTCCAGTATCTTGCCTGGGAAATCTCATGGACAGAGGAGCCTGGCAAGAGCATGGGGTAGCAAAGGGTTGGACATGACTGAGCAACCAACACTTTCCCCAAAAAGTGAATTGGAACAATGCAAGTTGTTTAGAAGAATTGCCACCAGAGGCTGGTAAGGGAGAAAAGCAAGATATATAGAAAAGTATATTATATGAGCCCATTTTATAAATTGTTGATCAAAAACTTTTATAGGTATACATTTAACCGCTATAATTTCTCTATACACATATTTGTATAAGCTTATATGGTGATGGAAATGGATGAATACACACTAGGTTTTTTTGGAGGAGGTGGGAACAATTGCAGGGGTGGCATGTGAGAAATATAAAAGGAGTGGCTAACATAAGAAAAACTGAGTATGGTCACATTTAGGCAAAATCATATGTATAATTTTTGCAAAAGAATTTTTGAAATAATAGATCCTTATCAAAATAAAGCATTCTATCTTTCCGTTTTCTGGATCTCCGTTAGATTAAGATTAAAAGAGGATGTGAAGATGCTGGAAGAAGTCAAATAATGCTGAGAACTTTGGACCTTGAAGGTTGGCTGAAGACCTTTGTGAGCCTAAAGTTTCCAGTGTAATGAAGAGAAGCAGGTTGCATTCAATTATTTCGAAGTGCTGGTGCCACCAAGTGGTGTCTGGAGCAATTGTTGGTGCCATTTTATTACCCTACAAACTCTTGGCTTACATATGCCTTGTGCAGCAAAAGGTATATGGAGGGTTCTAAATCTCCTTGGGATGAGGCACATACCTGTGATCCTGACACTGACATGAAAAGGAAGCATGAAAGTGGATAGGAGCCAATTTTTTTGCACTAGAATCTGAGCTCCCATTTGTTTCTCCAACTAGCAAGTGCTTCACTATGACCAACTTTCCACCTGTCAAGACCCTGGAGATGTAATCACTATTTTCTAACTGTGAGGACTAGTTTTACAACTCGTATGACTTCTTTAACTACCTGATCTCTTTATATAGGTTTTCTTTCTCTCTTTTTAAAAATTAACTTATTTTTTATGAAGGATAATT
>SJYV01050999.1:0-15443 GCA_006410875.1 Neotragus pygmaeus
CTGTGGGTTAAAGCATCATTTAGAGATTAACTGCACATAATGTGTGCTGCTCTTTGAGCAAGCTCTGTGACTTTCTCACTGGATGGTGAGATTGTAGGCTTCCAAGATTGTAGGCTGACTTCGTTCATCTTTCTATGTCTCCCACTGCTGAACATATGTTAACTATTCAATAGAAAATTATCTGTTGGTTTCCTGATTAATATTTGCAGTTTTGTTGTTATTTTGTCACTCATTCATGTCCAACTCTTTGTGATCCCATGGACTGTAACCCCTCAGGATCCTCTGTCCCTGGGATTTTCCAGGCAAGAATACTGGAGTGGGTTGCAATTTCCTTTTCCAGGGGATCTTCTCAACCCAGGAATCGAACCCACATCTTCTGCATTCCAGGCAGATTCTTTACCACTGAGCCACCCAGGAAGCCCTATTATGCAGTTTAGAGACATTGTCTTAAGGACTAGATCATCATGGTCACCAGAAGTAAGCATCTGTCTCTCAACAATGGCCCCAAATCATAACACGGCTTCTACCTTTCCAAGTTCATAGTCTAAAGCAATATAGCTAACAGTATAGTGAAGATATGCTTATTGACAATAGATAATGATGCTGACTAACATATGAAGTATGATCACTAAGACCAATTGAGCATATGCATTAGCATTAAATAAATAGTTACATTAAATAGTTACAATAAATAGTTACATTAAAGGCAAATAGACAAGTCTCTGTAGCTAATGGAACAAAAAGTGGAAATGAGAAATTAGTCTTTCTCTTCCACTGTCAGTAGTTGAACATTACTTTTTCTGTAATCCTATTTCAACAGCCCACTGACAGGAATTAAGGCATTCTGAGTACTTATGAGCTACATCTTATCTGCATTATTCTCTAAAAACTGGTTCTGACTAGCAAGCTCTAGGAATTTTATGGAAAGGAAAGTGCTGAATGAATCCAACATCTACTTATTATCACCCTCACCATTGCACGTGAAGGTCAAGGAGATGCTGGAAAATCTTGACACAGAGTGTCCTTCCATGATAAGGACCTCAAGGCTTGACTTTGTAGGAGTGTGGCATTAATCTTCCCCTTCTCATTGCATTATAATGGTGGCTTGTCTAAGGCCTTTTGGTATTATTTGTATAAGGCAAAAAGTTATAAGATGTATAGCAAACTAGAATTGACACATCTAAATTATTATTGCTTCTTCAAAATATTTACCTTGGAAAGCCGTATCCTTAACAAGACTCAAAATTTCAACTATCTTCTGCACTCCTGCTGTAAAACTGGCATGACTCTGAAGGCACAGTATTTGAATATCCTCAGTTGAGGAATTAGGAAGACATCAATCATCATTTGATATCAAAACAACCAGGGAACCAGGCTGGGAACCAGGTCTGGTGAATGTTGGGTGATCAAATTGGGAAACTCACTGATAAAAAGCAACACGTAGCTTACAAGATAACAGATTTTCTTTTTGTGGCCTATAAATTAGCTTCAGAAACACTTCCAAAGGAGGTCTTTCAGAATTGCTTTGAGCATGGGCTGAATCACTGGAGAGTCTCCAATATCCAGAGTCACTAGTTTGGAGGGAATTAGATTCCTCTCTGGGAGTTCTACTATGTTCGATACATGAATAGCCTCATTACTTTATAGTCATGCTTTTTACAAAGAGTCCCACAAGAGCCGAGGTAATTCTCACCTAGTATTTTTCCTGTACTGCCCAATTTATGGATTAAGTAATCCAGTATCTTCGGTGCCTATCAATTTTATCACCATTTTAGCCCAGATTACCTCTAGCCCAGATTACCTCTCAGGTAGCAAGAATAAATCATCATATTTGATAGTGTTTTACCCCTATTAATGTTTGATTGATTTTAATGGAAGCTATTAAATTTACCACTCACTTGTGTTTCCCTTTGCTTGATGTTGCAATGGCAACCTGAAGGCCTGTGGTTTCCCACTGTGTAACCTGGGACCACCCACCAACACCACAGCCCAGTCACAGTTGTAAGACTGTTCACAGGAATCAAATTTATTCACCTGAGCCAAGTCTGGGCACATCACCAGGAACACAGCTTGGGCATAGAAGCAAGGGGAAGAATGGAAAGGAAAGTCACATTTTATTGAAGGATGGCTATGTGCCAGGATCTTTACATACCTTATCCTATGTCATATCGAATCAATCCTGGGAAGTAGGAATTACTGCAATTTCATACACATTGAGAAAAGGAAGTTTAAGAGAGGCTGGGTTAGTTACCTAAAGTCTATGTATTAATAAGTGAAAGAATTAGGACTTTAAATTTTACTGAGTCCAAAGCCCAAGCTCTTTGCAGTAAGACTGATGAGCTGTTTCTAGTGACAGGACCATGGAGGGGGAGGGGAGCAACCTGGGGCAACATTGGCAACTGTGCCATTTCGGCTGCCTACTAGCCGTGGAAGGTCTTAGTCGACCAAATCCTTATTTCCCTCAATCTAATAAATACTTGAGTGACAAGTCCTTTTAGTTTGAAACATTATATTACATCTCAGTCACAAAGATAAGTAAAGTCAGACTTATGTCTTCCAGGGTCTTATAGTTCAATGAGAGACAAGCACATAATGATATAATATCTAGAATACACCGGAGATACTGAGATAGAGATATGGGAGCCCAAACTTGGAGTTGAGTGGTAGCACTTACTTATCTGTGTTCCTCTCTCAATTACAAGGTCAGTGATTACAAAGACCACATCCATCTTTTATGCCAGTGCTTGTAGAGGGCCTGGCATAGAGTAGGTATTCAATAAATATGTATGGTATAAATGAATAGGGTGGTGCCTTAGCTAAGACTGGTTGGGAAGTAGCTCAGATGGTAAAGTGTCTGCCTACAATGGAGGAGACCCGGGTTTAATCCCTGGGTCGGGAAGATCTTCTGGAGAAGGAAATGGCAACCCACTCCAGTACTCTTGCCTGGAAAATCCCATGGACAGAGGAGCATCATAGGCTACAGTCCATGGGGTCGCAAAGAGTCAGACACGACTAAGCAACTTCACTCACTCACTTAGCTAAGACATGAGAGATGAAAAACAGTTGCCCAAGGAATGAAAGGAAGAAAGGGTGTTTCAGGGAGAAGACCATGAGANCATAGGCTACAGTTCATGGGGTCGCAAAGAGTCAGACACGACTAAGCAACTTCACTCACTCACTTAGCTAAGACATGAGAGATGAAAAACAGTTGCCCAAGGAATGAAAGGAAGAAAGGGTGTTTCAGGGAGAAGACCATGAGAGAAACAGAGAGCTGGTCTACAGGGAACTACATGTGGTTGAGTTTCATCAAACCCCGAAGTGTAAGGAGGGAGGAGGTTGGAGAAAAGAGGGGCCTAGTTGTGAAAGGCCTTGAGCTAAGGACTCTTGGACTGAGGGACCCATAAATGGATTCTGGGGGCTTGATGGACCCCTCTGAAAATATGACCAAAATTAGTGAGTTTGTTCATAAATGTGAATGTGTCCTTTTCTGAGGAAAGGGCTGTATCACTTTCATCAAATTCTCCAATATTAAGAACTCTTGACCATGAAGAGCTGTTAAAGATTCATGGGCGGCAGAGCTATTATAACATGTTAGGTCAATAGCTCTAGAAACAGTGGTGGAGTTTGGAATTTGGGTAGCAAGGCTGGTGGTGGAGAAACCAGTGAAGAGATAACTACAAGTGGCCCCCCCAAAAAAGATTCTAAATCTAATCAACTGTTGAAGAAGGAGTAGATAAGGCCAGATTCAAGAAGTATTTAGCTGGTCAAAGGAATAGGTGTACTTATATGAGAGTGTGAACTTGGGGAGAGGGGAGAGGAAGAAAGAGAAAACTGAGATGGACTTCCAGATGTCCAGCTTGGATTGACAGGTGGTGCGTGCATGCTAAGTCACTTGTTGTGGCCGACTCTTTGCAATTCCATGAACTATAGCCTGACAGGCTCCTTTGTCTATGGGATTCTCCAGACAAGAATACTGGAGTGGGTAACCATTCCCTTCTCCAGGGGATCTTCCTGACCCAGGGATCAAACCCAGGTCTCTATGTCTCCTGCATTGGCAGGTGGGTTCTATATCACCGCACCACCTGGGAAGTACTTAGTACTTATCATTGAATGAGGAGAAGAGAAAGAGCTGGTTTGAAAAAGGAAACAGTGAGCTCAGCTTGAATTGTTGAGTTTGCAGTGCAGTGCCAGTAGAACCTACCAGACAGTGGAATGACCCTGACTATGATGACCCTGAAGCATGCAGAGAGATCTCGGATGGAGATAAAGAGTTAAGTCATCAGTATCTAGATAAGAGTTTAAACTGTGAAAGGAAGGGAGACAGCCCGTGGCCAGTTTTATAGAAAGAAAAACAGCAAGGGACCAAGAATGCGTCCATGGGTTGTACAACATGGTAAGCGAACTAAATGCCACTGAACTGGACACTTACAAATGGTTAAAGTGGCAAATGCTGTGTGTATATATATTTTACCATGCTTTTTAAAATGAGAAAAAAGTAGGCACTTCAGGTCTAGCTCAGGGGACTCTACTCAATGCTCTGTGGTGATCTAAATGGGAAGAAAATTTTTTAAAAAGAGGGGATATATGTATATGTATTGCGGATTCACTTTGCTCTACAGAAGAAACTAGCACAAAATTGTAAAGCAACTATATTCCAATAAAAGTTAATTTTTTAAAAGTATATACCTTGCTTTAAAAAAAAAAAAGGTCCATGCTGCCTGCTGATATTTAAGGGACTGCATACAAGGAAAAGCCCATGAGGAGGTGGGCAGGGAATAATCAGAGATGAGAGGTGGGAAGCTGAGGAGAGCCACCCCAGATGCCAGGGCAACAGAATTCCAATAAAATGCAGGGCGGGATGGGCAGTGAATTAGATAACAGCTCAAGTTACTTCAAGAAATAACAGTCAAGAATATATAAGCTCTGGGAGAGAGAGAATGAAAGAGAGAGAATTTTGGTCTCAGGGCTTGCCCATCCAGAACTCAGCAGTAATAAAATGACTTAAATTTCATCTTTCAAAATAAAACTTGCCCATACTCTGCCAGTTTTGTCTGGGCAGGAAACAGAGCTCATACCAGCTGCTGAGGATGATTCGAAATTCCACTTCTGAGCCCTGGAATGTGACACCTCCCTAGCGGCTGCCTCTGCCTAGGGAGGGAGGGGGAGAGCAGGGGTACAGAGCCCTTCGGCTTCCCTTGGAGAAGCTGACACTCCCGCCTGACTTGTCCACCATGTCCGTGGTCCCTTTGTCTCTGCACATCTCCCTCTCCGCCGGATGGCCTCTTCATTGTTTACACCAAGCGAGTGGCCGTGAGATCTCAAGGTCACGGACCAGAANGTCTTTTCTCTATGTCTGAGTGCATTTCTGTTTCATAGATAAGTTCCTTTGCGGCACATTTTAGATTTGACATATAAGTGATATAGGGCGGTATTTGTCTTTCTGTCTGACTTACTTCACTTGGTATGATCACCTCTAGGTCCATCTGTGTTACTGCAAATGGCACTATTTCCTTCCTTATGGCTGAGTAGCATTCTATCATATGTATGCACCACATTTTCTTTATCCATTCATCTGTTGATGGACATTTAGGTTGTTTCTTGATCTTACCAAATGACCCAGCCTTAAATTCTGGTTTTTCCCTGTGAACTGGGGCGTGGTTCTTTTCCTATGTTTGCCTCAGTCTGTTTATCTGTAGAATGAGAAGCATAATATTATTGAATTCATAAGGTTGTTAATGAGAATTAAGTAAACTGACATATAGAAAGGATGTTAATACATAGAATGGACAGTCCCTGGCACATAGCTGTACTAATGACAGGTATTATTATTGTCATTACATTATTACTATTGCCCCAGAATGTAAGCTTTAAGAATTGAGACTGTCTACATAGCTCACTGCCTGGCTCATAAAAGCTGCTGCCTGGGATTCACAGGTATAAGAGAACAATGGTGGGAAGGAACAGAGGAGGGAGGGAGCGGGAGGTGCAAACTACTGCAGGTAAGTTAAGTTCTAGGATGTACTATCAACACAGAGATTATAGCCAATAGTTTGTAATAACTGTAAATGGAAAGTAAACCTTCAAAATTGTGTAACATTTTTTTAAATGTTTAATAAAATTTTTTAAAAAATGATCCGACAAATTAATAAGTAAAAAGTGCTATGTATACAGCTGTTGAATGGCACACAGGCCCCTGCGTATGGGTAACAGTTGATACATGTGCCTCAGCAGACTGTGAAAACTCTGTTCTCTCTAATTATTCCTTACCCCAGAGATCCGCTCAGTGGGCACAAGACAGACCCACTGTAAATATTTGCTGAATGAATCCATGAATGAACCGCTGAGGTTCATGTTCATGCAAATGTTATCTCCTTATGAAACATGAGTCTCAGGTCTAAGTTTACCAAAAACGCACCCCCTTTGTTTGATGGTGACTCTTTTTGCACTGGATGTTTGTATATAAGGGTTGCTGGAAGATCTTGAAAACCAGGCAGTGCATTTGGGGGGTTTATTGGGGGCTGCATCCAGAGCAGGGGTCAGTCCCTTCAGGACCTCCCACCCTGCTGCATTCCCTCTCCCCCAGCATCCCCAGTGTACTCACCCCTGCCTGAGTCCCACGCTGTCTTCCTCCACTACAGCAGGGAGGCCTGGGGCTGGGTAGGATCAGGCCAAACCTGGCCAGAGGCAGGCCACACAGAGCTTTGTCTGAATCCAGGAAATCTTCTTCCAGTAATGAAGCCTTCTGTCTTCCCATCTGGGCCAGGTCCTTCACCTTCCCCACTTCATAGGAAACCTTCTCCTTTTTCCAGAAGGAAATTTAAAACATCCTCCAAATACATCAGCCTTTCTGCTTCAGTTCCTTTCTCTAGAGTGAGAATTAAATCAGAAGAGGAGAGACTGCATATAAAGTGAATACATGTAGTCTGTAGTCTTTACTAAATTATAACTTAATACTGAAATACCAAAGGTCTATAAGCTTTGCAGTAACAAAATCACTTGTTATTCCGAGTGCAAACAGATTTATGATGTGAAATGGCCACCATATTTGCTGGCCATGTGGAAAGAGAGAGAGAGTGAGTTCAGCTCAGCATCTGGCTTGATGGCCTCCGAATCTCTCATCCAGTCATATCTGGTTTCATCTTACAATTCATTTTCTCCTCACGTCAATGCACTGAGGCAGGTGAGGTTTAGTATCTCCGTTTTATGGGCATGGGATGTAGGGATGGAAAGATCAAGAGGGTTGTCTTTGACTAACCGTAAGTCTGGAAAACACACATCGTTTCTTTGTGTCTTCCAGGAGAGCATCATTTTCTGCTGTAGCTCATGCATAAATGTGCGGTCCAGGAGCGTCCTCAGGCCACTGTGCGCTCTCCCCACCTGCTGCCCAGCCCTGCACCTGCGCTCGTGAGGTGCAGCTCCCTCGGGGACAGTAGGGCATTCCCAAGCCTTGGCTTGGTGGGAGTCAAATGTTTAGTTCCCTGGCTTTGGGGTCAAAGACGTTCCACAGAGTAGGAGATGCTTTTGAACAGCTTCCAGTAGCCCCTGATGAGCACTCAGAGTAAGAGAGAGTCACACCCCAGCTCTGCCGTTAACCTACTGCGTAACCTCAGACAGGCCACCCAGCCTCCTGGCTCTGGAAATGGGTGGGAGGGCGCAGCTTTGAGAACCTGGTCACACTGTGAACAGCTTCCCATGAAGTCATGTGCCCTAAAGTTCATGACTGTCATTCTGGGAGGGTGACCCCTTCCATCCAGCTGAGCCCATTCTGGGAGGGTGACACCTTCCATCCAGCTGAGCCCATCTGTGTACCCCACAGGTCCACCAACCCCGGGCAAGAGCCCCAGAGTCATGTGAGAGCTCACACCAAAGGGAGCATCCCCAAGTGCAGATTTTTTAAATACAACTTCAGGAGATTATTTTCTTATTATGCAATGTTAAAAAGGGAAACGAACAAAGATAAAAATTTTTTTTAATTACCATTAACCCACTACCCACAAAACCACCATTAATATTTTAGTAAATATCCCTCAGTCTCTCTCTCACTCTTGACACATATAAATAAGTCCACTCTTTATATCAGCGGTGTTTTCTAGGGTCATTTAGATATTATTTACAAACATAATGTCTACAGAGTAACTGACTACATGGTGATTCTATAATATATTATTAGTCATTCTTTGTTAAACATTTAAGTTGCTTTCGTTTATCATCATCATCATCATCATCGTCATCATTATCTGTGCAAACATACCTGATTTTCTCAGGGAGGCGCTGAGAGTAGAAGTGCCAGCTGTATTCAGAAGGGGTACCCANGTATTATTAGTCATTCTTTGTTAAACATTTAGGTTGCTTTCGTTTATCATCATCATCATCATCATCGTCATCATTATCTGTGCAAACATACCTGATTTTCTCAGGGAGGCGCTGAGAGTAGAAGTGCCAGCTGTATTCAGAAGGGGTACCCATGACAATTAATACCTATGACAACTTGCCTCTAACCCCTAGCTCCAAACATTGTGCCCCCTCACATTCCCAGTAGCTGGGAAGGAAGGGAGAGAGAGGGCACTTAAATCTGCCTCTGTGAACCAGCAGCCTCAGAATACTGACACACAGTCAATGAGATCTCTGCGGCTAAAAGTTAACCATCTCTGGCCACAGCAACTGTCATTTTGGGGACTGGCTGAAGCGTGTTTGGAAGTGGGCATAATTTGCCTTGACTGCGTGTCTCCCTGGATCTGACAGCAGCATTGACTCAGCTGCCACACGCCTCTCCTCCCAGGGTCAGCAGCAGTTGCTTTACCCTCCATACCCCGGAATCCCTTTGCCCTTTATCACATCCTACCTGTGGGCTCTAGTCTTTGCTCGTGAATCTGTTACATGCACTTATAAGAAACAGGTTCAGGGGAGCAGACTTAGTCCTGAGAACTGTCCTGAGTCCAGCCCAGGTGGTGAGAGGAGGAGCAGATCCAGGGAGCAGAACTGTCACCGGGCAGAGGGTGATGGTCCGCAGGCAGGTAGGGAGTGGCAGAGGCCTTCTCAGCGCCCAGATGCGTGAGCGGCCATCTGCTCTGTCTCTTGCAGGATCGGTCCTTCGGGATATTGTTCAAAGAGAAGAACAGGGCCTCACTGAAAAGAGGAATCCGTTTCTCATGAGAATTGACTACATAGAGTGTGTTGCCCAAAATACTGGACAGAGTCTCCGTCATTTCCTTAGCGAACTGTGCTCTTCTCCAGGCCTTAAATCTGCATATTGAGGATGGGAGTGTGGGGCAGGGGGACCACAGGCGTTGCCTTGCCCCACCCAGGCTCCTTGCTAGTTGCACATGCAGCCAGTCCCACTGCTGACCACCCTCTCTCTCGGCCCCACAGTCCGATGGCTCCATCCTGGCGATCGCCCTGCTGATCCTGTTCCTACTCCTGGCGCTGGCGCTCCTCTGGTGGTTCTGGCCCCTCTGCTGCACTGTGGTAAGTGACGCAACCTCCTCCCCTTACCTTGGGCCGCTGGCCACTCAAAGCAAAGAGTGACACAAAGTTAACAGTACCACGAGCAAGGAAAAGGCGACAAGAAAATATGTGAATAATGAAAAATAAATCTAGCAGTGTTGGGTACAATTAATACAAAATTGGCAAAATCGAACACAGTCAATAAAACTGAGTCATTAGGAGCTCACATGGGTTAGGGAGTGAGTTTGCCAGTGGACATGCCATTTGGGTAGAACAGCTGGAGAGCTTGCTCTGGGTCCAGTGCCTAGGAAGGATTAGTAGAATACTGTAAATGATGAGGCTTAGTTGATACGTAACCAATACACATGAATGTGTGTGTGTCTGGTACATGTGCAAGTGTGCACACACATACGCACACATATTTGTGGAGTTCACCAACTGATACTCTTCCAAAGCCAGCTTGGTCTTAGCAACTTGTCAGTTCATCCGAGAAAGTGACTTAGGCCTCCATTTTTAACAAAACAGAGTGGCACCTACCTTTTGTAGCACATACCTGGGTTTCCCTGGTGGCGCTAGTGGTATAGAACTCACCTGCCAATGCAGGAGACATAAAAGACATGGGTTCGATCCCTGACTCAGGAAGATTCCCTGGAAGAGGGCATGGTAATCCACTCTAGTATTCTTGCCTGGGAAATTCTATGAACAGAGGAGCCTGGCGGGCTACAGTCTATGGGGTCACAAAAGAGTCAGACAGGATTTACTGACTAATCAATTCCCTGGCCCAGAGACCCAAACAAAAGGAAAAGCCCAAACAACGTAATATTCAAATGAAGCAAAACATTAGGTCTCATGGGTCTAGTTCTAGCATGCGCCCTGTCTTCTTGCACAGTCAGAGCATGCACTATAAAGCCAGGTAGGTTTGAATCAGCGTGACTCTGCTGCTGCAGCATCTTTCATTCCCTGGATTTCAATCCTTCTACGGCCAGCACAGGAGGGGAGAACAGATGATGAGCTCTCCGGGCCAGTTTATCTTCATGTTATCTCTGGAATGCCAGCATTTAAGCACGCAGCACAAAGCTCCTAAAATCTGTGTGTGGAAATACCCTGGTGTTCCAGTGGTTAACACCACACTTCTAGTGCAGAGGGCACAGGTTCAATCCCTGGCCAAGGAACTAAGGTTCCACACGCTGTTCAGTATAGCAAAAAAAAACACAAAAACTTGTTGTTGTTTTAATTCCGTGTGAAGAACAAAAACCAAAGACTCAGAGCACTAGACTTGAACTGAAGGAGGAAATGTCTTCAAATGACACCTTAAGGAAATGGGAAATGGATGAGACAAGAAATTCAGCCAGGACATGGATCCATGTGGCAAGGATTTCTGGAAAGTAAAGCCTTTGCACCAACAGAGGCCTCTGGTGTAGATGGGAAAAGATGACTTTTAGCAGACAAGAATGTGTAGTGGGGCAGGACTCCAGACAGGTGCAAATCTTCGGTCAATTAGTGTAATCCAGGCTGGAGTGATTTCACCAAGATTTTATGCTGTCTCGGCTACGGCAACCTCAAAAGTTAAATGTTTAAATACTTAAGGCTGCACAACCATTTTATTTTGAAGGTTTAAAAAAAAATGAGCCAGCCAGAGTGCTCTGTATGGTGATTCAGAAATATACACATTTCCAAGTCTGGAATTCTGGAGGGGCTCTTAAAGAAGGGGTAGCTGATGGTGGTATTGGTGGCAGCCCAAAGTGAGCACCAGGGCCTCTGTTATAGTAGGCATCACCTTTGTTCACTGAGTCCCTTTAATTGTTAACAGCTGTTACTTCTGAGTAAGGGCAGCTAGAAACAATAAAACAGCCAAGCAGTACTCTATGACTTACTTGCTGTGCGATCTTGAGCAAGTTACTTAACCACTCTGTTCCCCAGTTTCCTCATTTGTATACTGAGGACAATGAGACCTCTGACCTCATAGGTAGATAGTGAAAATTAAAGGATCATAAATATGTATATCTATATCTGTATAGATATATATGTATATGTGTATATATACTGCTTGAAACAGTTCCTTGTATTATTTTTAATAACAATAATTAATATTATTATTTTAAAATAGTTACTATAATAAGAATACATAAGTGTACCATATGGCATTCAATTTATATTGGTGAGAAATGTCTCTTTTTTCCAGTTTTATTGAGATATAATTGACATATAACATTTTATAAGTTTACAGTATACAACTTAATGATTTGATACATGTATTGCACAAAGTTTATGACAACAAACATCCATCACCCCACATAATTACACACTTTTTCCTTTGTGATAAGAATGTTTAAGAACTGCTTTCTTGGTAGTGGTGGTGAATCTTAGCCACTAAGTCATGTCTGACTCTCTTGTGACCCCAGGGACTATAGCCCTCCAGGCTCCTCTGTCCATAGAATTTCCCAGGCAAGGATACTGGAGTGGGTTGCCATTTCCTTCATCCAGGGGATCTTCCCAACCCAGGGATCAATCCCATGTCTCCTGCACTGGCATATGAATTCTTCACCTCTGAGCCATCAGGGAAGCCAAGGGCTACTTTCTTAGCAACTGTTAAATGGACAGTACAGTNGTGGGTTGCCATTTCCTTCATCCAGGGGATCTTCCCAACCCAGGGATCAATCCCATGTCTCCTGCACTGGCATATGAATTCTTCACCTCTGAGCCATCAGGGAAGCCAAGGGCTACTTTCTTAGCAACTGTTAAATGGACAGTACAGTAATCTAAACTGTAGACATCATGTCTTACATTACAGCTCCAGAGCTTATTTATCTTAGAACTAACTGGAAATTTGTACATTTTGACTACCTTCACTCAATTCCTCTGCCCTCAAACCTGTACCCCAACGCCTGCCTCTGGCAACCAACAATCTGATCTGCTTTATGAATCTGGTTCTTCTAAATTCCAGGTGTGAGATCATACAGTATTTGTCTTGCTCTGCCAACTTACTTCACTTAGCGTAATGTCCTCAAAGTCCATCCATGTTGTCACAAATGGGAGGATTTCCTTCTCTTTTGTGGCCAGATAGTATTTCACTGTATATACATATCACATCTTCTCTATCCATTCATCCTTCATAGGTTGTTTCCATGTCTTGGCTATTATAAATAAGGTTGTAATGAACACGAGGCTGCTGGTACTTCTTTGGGATAGTAATTTTGTTTCCTAAAAGTGGAATTGCTGGGTCATGGTAGTTCTATTTCTAATTTTTTGAGGAACCTCCATACTGTTTTCCGCTGTGGCTATACCAGTTTATGTTCCCATGAATGGTGTATAAGGAGTTCCACCAACACTTGTTATTGTCTTTTTGATGATAACCATCCTAACAGGCATGAGATGATATCTTATTGTGGTTTTATTTTCCAGGAAAATGTCTCTTAATTAACGCCTTTCATTATGAGGAGCAGGATTACATAAGGCCAGATTGTTTTGCAATATTCAAAATATTTTTCAATGATTCTATCTGGTTAAGCCTATGTTGCTTTGGAAGACAGCCAAAAGTCTTAATGCGGTCTGATTTTGTAAGTCCTGAAGGATTTATTTGCAAGGGGAAGATCTTAGAGATTGATTTCCCTGTTTATGAGGTCTATAGAAACTGCCCTCACAGCTATTTCTGAAAGCTGGCTGGGGCTGACACTTGGTGTACCCCCAAAATTGCTTCTTGATCACTGGCTTCCTTCATGAATGGTGATGTTCTGAGGGCATTGGGATAAAGTCATGTGTTTTCTGAAGGGAGTATACAGGAAGGAGAGCAGACATCATCCCCTGCCTCTCTAAGAGGCAGAATGCAGGAAGCTTCTCTCCCTTGTTTGACAGCACCCCTCTCCACAGTCTGGGACTGACAGAGGGCATCCTTGTAACTGATGGTCCTGAAACCTTCTTCTGTCCTTCTCTCTACCCTGCCTCGAGTGTGAGGAATGCCTCAGTGACTTGGTACCAAAGCCACATCTCAGTGTGGAAAATAACCAGAGAGCAGAAAGGGTCTGTAATGTGACGAGCCCAGGAGGATTCTCTGCTGTGTCCTTCCTCTGTCTTCTGCACAATTCTCTCTAGGAGTGATATTTAAAGTATTTAACAACCTGCAAGGCCCCCCATCCCAACTGAGCCAAACATTAACCCTTTAGTGGCTGGATATGAACTGGAAATGGGGGTGGTCCACAAAGTCCTGGAGAGTGGCAGGAGTAGGAGGGCAGGCAATCAGATCACTCTTTACTCATCATAATGAACATTTTAAAAGTAGTGACCAGAATGACCAGAGCAAGTGTATTGGTTACTACAAGCTGGCCCTCTGCACAACTCAGCATCCTCTTGCTTCCTGCTGGCCCCATCTGGAAAAGGAAATCTGAAGGGTGAGAGTGACTGGTGCTACTCATTGCATTTTGCCTTTCCGGAAGGACCTTACTCCCATCTGGCTCTTATCTTCTGCCTAGATAAAACCTGGGTTAACTTCTTACCCAAATAGCAGAGAATAGTCTATCAGTGGTGACCAATGGAGAGAGAATTTTTCCAGACCCTGGATCAAAACGTTTTAGTATTTTCCAGCATGGACCGCAATATCCCCAGGTAAACCTTTGATTTCTAAGATTCCTACCTTTATTCACTGGCACCAAAAACATTCCCATTGAAAGAGAGTCACTGGACTATGTAACCTGGGTTTATTTGCAGTTGCAGAAAGGGAATTCAGGAGCCAATATTTTACCCCCAAATAGGCAAGTAAATAGAGCCCTGCCTCAGTTCCACAAGGGGCATTGCCAGAACCCTTTAAGTCATGCAGTAGCCATTCTATCTACTTACTAGTTGGTCCAATATTATTGAACTTTCTCAATTGAACTTTTAAAAAAGGAAGACCAAGAAATCTAAATAAGAAGATGATCATGAAAAAAGGGTTGAAATATATTGTAAGAGTGAAAAAGTCAACAATAAATCCGTGGTATTAGCAGTGAATATCATCTAATATAGATGAAGAAAGTGTAGGTAACCCTGGGTGTCTACCATCGTCCCAGCCAAGAGCCAGCACCCTAACAAGAGCCTGCAGTCCAGCTAGGGTGGTAGCTTCATGTACACAGGGAAAGGCCATCACCTCTGGCCTAAATTTCAGCAGGTCACCAGACACTGACAGATCCCTGATTAGTAGTGGGGATTGACTCCTCCAAATCAAAAATCTGGGGATAGAATAAAAGCTTACATGGTCTCAACCTACTGACCCCTTGTTGCCACTCTCAGGAACACCCTCGATTCCGTAACTCCTTCTCCACCTGCCCTGCCCCCTTCCTGCACCTGAACAGAGCAATTGTAAGTCTTCTCTCCTGCTCTCAAGATGCTGATCCCTTCAGACAATAATGGCCCTAGCACACTGATGAAGCCAGGGCACATTTACCGGTCCTTTGAATTGTTTAGCAAACTTTGACCTCATCCATATGGAGCCCCAGATTTCACCCTCACAGTGTCTTTCCCAGACTGTTCTCCTTCCCCTGGAGATGTCTATACTGCTTCTGGCCCTTTCACTCTCAACAGACAGTCTGCTCTTCTGTCTCAATGAGAAGATGGAAACCATCCTGTGAGAAACCTTCCACTTCAAACAGGCTTGTGTGCATCCTTCTCCAACATCCCTCCCTTCCCCGGATGCAGACTGGCCCCTCTCCCTCTCCTGCCCCTCATGTCTTTCATCCTGCCCTCCCCCACCCACCTCTGCCTATGGTATCTTCATCCTTTCCACCGTCTTCCTCCCTGCTGCCTACCGACCTCCTTCAACCTTTACAAATGTGTCATAGCTTATTCCTCTGTCAAGCTGCCCTATTCCTTCTCCCTCTCTTTCATCTGAAAACTTCTCTGCAGAGCAGACTGTTCTTCCATTCACTCTTCAGCCTGCTGCACCCTGGGCTCCATCACTATTGTTTCTCTAGTCCATCCCTTGCAAGCCTGAACTCCCAGCCAGGAGTGCTCGTTTCTCTTCCTACTCTAGT
>SJYV01050999.1:15485-33337 GCA_006410875.1 Neotragus pygmaeus
GTGTTCCTTCCTCTGCTTTTTAAAAGAGTTTGTGTTGGGTTATATTTTTTTCCTTAAATTTTCAATAGAATTCATTAAGTCCTCAAATTTCCTTTGTGAAAAGATTTTTAATTGACTTGATTTCAGCGCTTTTCAGATTTTTGTGTCCTGAGTCAGTAATTTGTGATTTGTAAGGTACTTATTTTACTAGTTATTAAATTCAGTGATGTCAACTTTCTCTTTTTTTTTCTTAATTATCCTTTTATTATGATAAGATCTGAAATGATGTTACCTTTTCATTGAGATTTGTGTCTTGTATTTTCTCTCTGTTTAAATCTAGCTAGTGGTTCATCAACTTTATTTATTTTTCAAATATATAGATTTTGCTTTCATTGATTTTCTCTTTTTTTTATCTGACTTTCCATTTATTGATTTTTATTCTTGATTTTATTCTTTTCTTCCTGCTTATTTGGATATACTTTACTGTTCTTTTTCTAGCTTCTTAAGGTGGAAGCTAAGATAAGTGATTTTGGATTTTTTTTCCTCTTATAGTAGCATTTAGACCTATAAATTTCCCTCAAAACTCTGCTTGAGCTGTATTTCACATATTTTTTTAAATGTTTCATTTGGAAATAATTGTAGACACACAGGAAATTGTAAAAATAATACGAAGAATTCTGTGTATTGTTCACTCACTTCCTTTCAGTGGTGGCATTTTGCACATGTATAATATCATATCAAATGCAAGGAATTGACATTGATATATTGACATTGACATACTGTTAACCAGAACACAAATGTTATTCAGCTTTCATTGTATTTTTAAGCTGGATATCTTTCTTGCTGTGTGTGTGTAGAGTTCCATGCAGTTTATTTAGTTTAGATTTGTGTAATCAACACCATAGTTAAGATGCAGAATTGTTGCATTACCACAAAAGACCTCCCTATGTTGCCTCTGTATTCTCTTCCATCCTCCATGCCACCCACTGCCCCTGACCCTTGGAAACCGCTCATCTGCCCTCCATCTCTATAGTTTTGCCATTTTGATAATGTTATATAAGTGGAATTATGTAGTATATGGCCTTTGGGGATTAACCTAATTAGCAGTCTCATTTATTGAATTTTTCATTATATATATTTCATTATATTTCATATATATTCATCACATATATTTTCATATATTTATATATTCCAATATGTGTGTGTATATATATGTATATTTCTTTTTTATTTTTACTTCTAAAAGTTCCATCTGTTTCTTTTTTATATCTTCCATTTATCTCCTACCATGTTCATGTTGTCTTTTAAATACCTATACATATTTATGATAGTTGTCTTAAAATACTTGTTCGGACATCCCTCCATTTCAGGATTTATTCATACTGACTGCTTTTCCCTTTGTTTTTTGGTTACATTTTCTTGCTTCATTGTAGGTTCAGTAACTTTGAGTTGGATGGTAGACATTGTGAATGTTAGTGTCTGGATTTTGTTGTTTTTTTAGACTATTGAACTTTATGCTGCTGCTGCTGCTAAGTCGCTTCAGTTGTGTCCGACTCTGTGAGACCCCATAGACGGCAGGCCACCAGGCTCCCCCGTCCCTGGGATTCTCCAGGCAAGAACACCGGAGTGGGTTGCCATTTCCTTCTCCAACGCATGAAAGTGAAAAGTGAAAGCGAAGTCACTCAGTCATGTCTGACTCTAGCGACCCCATGGACTGCAGTGTACCATGCTCCTCCGTCCATGGGATTTTCCAGGCAAGAGTACTGAGTGGGGTGCCATTGCCTTCTCCAACTGAACTTTATCCTTTGAGGCAAATGAGGTATTTGTGAATCAGTTTGATATTTTTTAAGGTTTTACTTCAAGTTTTTTAGGTGGATGTGGAGTATCTTTTGTTGTTCAGTCGCTAAGTCAGGTCTGACTCTTTTGTGACCCCTGTTGGATATCTCAGGCAAGAATACTGGAGTGGATTGCCATTTCCTTCTCCTGGGGATCTTCTTGACCCAGGGATTGAACTGGCATCTCCTTTGTCTCCTGCATTGGCAGGCAGATTCTTTACTTCTGCACTACTTGGGAAGCCCCTGGGGTATCTTTTACTCTAGGGCTAATTTAGCCTCATTATTTAGGTGCAATTCTCTGCTGTCTCTAACGTATTGCCTTGGCCATTCAACTGGAACTCTTTGCTCTTGCTGATCAAAATTCTAAATGTCTCCCAACTATCTACTGAACAATGGAAATTGTTCAGTTTTTGCTTTGCCTCATTGAGTTTCATGTGTTGCTTAGAGTTAGGCAACAGATGACAGGGACTTCCCCCCTTTGCAGATTATTGGAGCTCTTTTAATGTGGCTCTCTTCTCTTCAGAGCCTCCCCTCACATCTCCTCTTCATAATCTCTAACTGCCTCATATATTAACTGAGCTCAGTCTCTAACTGAGCTCTCTCTCATATGTTTCACCAACTTAGCAGGCTGTGGTTTTCTTCTTGGGTTCTCCTCCTTATGATGCAAGTGCTTGCACTAAGAAAGGCAATTCTAGGGCTTATGTTTATTACAGTTTTGTGTAGCTTTGTTTAATGCCCAAAATTAGTTGTTTCAAATATATGTTTTTTCAGTGTTCTGATTCACGCAAGAGGATAAGTCCTACCATGGTTACTTCATCATGTGCAGAAGCAAAAGTCTCCTCTCTTTGTGTTATTATTATTTTGTGGTAAAATACACATAGCATAAAATTACTATTTTAATCATTTTTAAGTATAGCTAATGCTAATTGGCCACCTAATGCAAACAGCTGACTCATTGGAAAAGACCCTGATCCTGGGAAAGACAGAAGGCAGGAGGAGATTGGAATGACAAAGGATAAGATGATTGGATGGCATCATCAAGTCAATGGACATAAGTTTGATCATACTTCAGGAGATAGTGAAGGGCAGGGAAGCCTGGCATGCTGCAGTCCATGGGGCTGTAAAGAGTCAGATATGACTGAGCAACAACAAACTTCCTTTTAGGATCCAATATGGTTATTATGTTTATGTCTCTCCTGCAAGGCCTACACTGGTTGTGCAATGGTAAAGCATCCGATGTAGGAGATGCAAGAGATACGGATTTGATCCCTGGGTCAGGAGGATCCTCTGAAGAAGGAAAGGGCAACCCACTCTAGTATTTTCGCCTGCGAAATCTCATGGACAGAGGAGCATGGTAGGCTACAGTCTATGGGGTCGCCTAGAGTTGGACATGACTTAGCGACTAAACAGCAACTCTCGCTGCAAGTCCTGGTCTCCTTATATTTTTTTACTTTGCTGTGTTTAACCCAAAATAGATACTCACTAAAGATTAATTTAAGGAAGAAAAGGCATCACTATCTGCAATCATGGATGAAGCTAGTGACTCATTTGTCTCAGACTTAATTTATTGCCTCTGATTTCTTCCTGTTCTTTCTTGAACCCACTACATCTGGATTTCCCCTGTTTCTCCACAAAAACATTCACCAAAGATCTCTTTGACTTTGCTTAATCCAGTTGTCAATTGTCAGTCTTCATTGACCCATCAGTAGCATCTGAATCCAGGTCATTGTTCCCACTTCCTTAGAACGCGTTATTTGTTTGACTTCTGGGACACTCCTTTCTCTTAGCTTTTCTCTTAAATCTCTGATTGCTTCTTCACAGTCTTTTTGCTGGTTCCTTCTCATATCTCAGTCTTCAGTGGAGAGTCCAGGGCTACATCTTTGGTACTCTCTTCTTTTAACCTCTTTCCCTCAGTGCTCTCACCTGATTTCATGGCTCTAAATACAACTGTGCCCTGATGAATCTTAACTATATCTTTCTAGCCTGAATCCTAGCCCCTAAACTCCAGGCTCATATGCATAAGCCCATATAGCACTGCCATTTGGCTTTATGATGGGTATCTCTTATGTCATGTTTGAAAAACAACTCAATCATCATTCTTTCCCCTTAGCCCGCTTCTTCCTCAGCTTGCTTTAGATTGGTTGATGGCAACTTCATTCTTCCACTGGTCAGGCTAAAACCCTGGGACTCAGCTTTACTTCTTTCACTCCCTAGTTTGATATACCTGCAATTTTTGTCTGTACTTTCTTCACAATACATTCAGGATCTAACATACCACCATCACTGCTATAACTGTGGCTCCAAGCCACACTTTTCTTTCACCTAGATAATCTCTTAACTTTTTAACAGGTCTTCTGGCTTCAGTTTTTTCCCAGTTATAGGTGATTATTTCCATAATAGTCTGAACAATCTTTCTAAAAATAGTTGGTTAACTTCTGTCTCTGGGAAGAAGGAGTTGATGTACTTTTTCCTATTCTTCCTTCTAAGTACAACTAAAGATCCTAGACATTATATATTAAACAAACATGGACTCTGGATGATGCTGAGAAGAAGGTAGTCCAGCCAGGGACCCCAGGACCCAAGGAATGACATGACAGTGAATTCCTTGAGTATTCTTTTTGCCATATGTATCACAGACTTCAATCTGAGATGCTGGCAACCCATAGATACTAGCGCAACAGAAGCCTGCTCTCTCTAGCCAAAGGACCAAGAAAGAGACAGCTTAGCAAGACAGAAAGCTGTTAGATAATAACTGCTGTTCTCCAGACAAACAGCACAGAAATCTTTAGCCATTATTTCTTCAAGTACTTTTTTTAGCTCTGCTATTTTTCTCTACTTCTTTTGTGGCTGTGACGGCATGATTGTTGGTTCTTTTGTCACGGTGCCACAGGTCTCTTAGCTTCTATTTATTTACTTTCAGTGTATTCTCTTTGTTCTTCAGAGTGGGTAATTTTTAAAATTCTGTCTTCCATTTCACTGATTCCTTTTTCTGACTCCTCCTTTTTTGCTACTGAGCCCATCCATTGAGTTTTTTTAATTTTGGTTACTGTGTTTTCCAAAAGATATAAAAGGAGTGAACACTTCCCAATTCATTTTATAAAGCTAGAATTATTCTGGTATTAAAGGCAGAAAAAAAGACATTAAAAAAATACAGACTAACATCATTTGTGAATATGGATGCAAAAATCCTTGGCAAAATATTAGCATACAGAATTCAGCAATACATATATATAGAATTGTACACTATGACCAAGTGGAATATGTACCAGAGATGCAAGCCTGGTTCAATATTTGAAAATCAATTAATGTGATATACCATATTAGCAGAATAAATAAGAAAAATGATTGTATCACTTGATGTAATGAAGCATGTAGCAAAATCCAACATCTAATTAAAAACTCTCAGAAAATGAAGAATAAAGTAAAACTTATTTAACTAGATAAACAGTATCTACACAAACATACAGCTAATATTACACTTAATAATGGCAGACTGAATGATTTTTCCCAAAGATTAGGAATAAGTAAAGATGTGTATTTGTATTCCACATGGTCCTGGAAGTTATAGCTTATACAGTAAGACAAGAAAATAAAGTAAAAGGCTTACAGATCAGAAAACATGAAATAAAGTTGTTTGTATCTGCAGATGACATGTTTATCTATGTAGAAAATCCCAAAGAATCTACAAAAGCAAAACAACTCCCCCAAATCTAGAACTATTAAGGGAGTCCAGCAAGATTGCACAATACAAAATAAACACATAAAAATTGATTTCATTGATTTCACATACCATTAATGAGCATGTAGACACTAAAACTAAAAATTCATTATAATTCCTGAAAAATAAACAAACGTAGGTATAAATCTAACAAGACAGTTATAGGGCTTTATGCTGAAAAATGCAAAATCCTGGTGAAAGAAATCAAAGTGTATCTAAATAAATGGAGAGACATACCATGTTCATGGATTGGAAACTCTAACACAGTTATGATATCAGTTCTTCTCAAATTATCATACAGGCTTAATGCAGTTTCTACTAAAATTACAGCCAAAATTTTTATGGATATAGACATGTTGATTCCAAAGTAAATATGGAAAACAAAAGAACCAAGATAGCTAAAACAATTTTGAAAAGAAAGAGTAAAGTGAGAGGAACCATTCTGCCCATTTCAAGACTTATTTTATAGCCATAATAGTCAAAATTATGTGGTATTGTTGGAAGGATAAAGGGGTAAGTGGAACAGTGTGGGGAACCCAGTAAAGAAAATAATGTAGAAAACCACAGCAGTATGCGGTGGCTTCTCTTGTGGAGCATGGGCTCTAGGGTGCGCCAGCTTCGGTAGTTGTGGTTCCCAGGCTCTAGAGCACAGGCTCAATAGCTGTGCCATATGGCATGCTCCGTGGTATATGACTGTTCTGTGGCATGTGGGATCTTCCCAGATCAGGGTTCCAACTCGTGTAATCTGCATTGGCAAGTGGATTCTTTACCACTGAGCCACCGAGTAAGCCCCAAACCAACAATTTTTAAATTCAAATTTACGGAGTGTTTACCAAGTGCCAGGCCCTACAGGCGCTTGGGCACTCTCTGTGAGTGGACTGGATGGAGCCCCGCCCCCTGCCCCCAACCAAAGGAGCCTCACTGTCAGGAGAGATAGAAGTCCAGTAGAGAGATTGTAATAAAGGAACCACTGCATTGTTGTTCTGGAGGACAGTGCAGGGATGGGGTGGGGCAGGTTGGCGTGCAGGGCTGCCCTGGTGGAGCAGGTGACAGGCTGGGGGCAGGTGAGGGAGTTAGACAGGTGGCTGGAGGGAAGAGCGCTTTCTGAGGCCAGAGGACAGGTGAGGTAGGTGTGATGGTGACTGAGAGNTCCTTTCAACTCTCTCCCCTGCTGGCTGCTGCTGACTCTTCTGTCTCCTTCTGCTGCTGCTCACCTCTTGTTCTTTGAGACTGTCTTCAGCCCTCTCTACACCTTGTTTCTGGCAATATCACCAATGCTCATGACTTCGGCTACAACGGATATGCTGCTGGCTTCTCAATGTGGCCACCCATCTCTGGCCTTGGCTTCAAAAGATCAAGAGTATAGTATCAGGACCGAGTGGCTTTCTCAAACATGGGTACCTCTACCCACCCTCACAACATGTCCCAATTAAACTTGTTGACCCCAGAACTGGTCTTCATCAATGGATATGTCATCATCCTCGGAGCTGCCCAAACTGGAGACAGCAGAGTGATTGCCAGTGTCTTCTCTCTCTCTTCTTGTCTTCTCTCACTTCAGAATTGTGTCTAGCGTGTCCTCTTCTCTTACACCCCGTCTCATCTGGCACTTCCGTCCACATCCTCTCCCCCAGCCCAAGTATAATACCTAGAACTCAGGAGTTGCTTAACAAATAGTTTGGAATGAATGGATGAGTGAATGAATGCATGTCATTGCCCTAGTCTAAGGTTCTGCATCTCTCACCAAAACTATTGCAATAATTTTCTAACTGCTCTTTTAGTCTACCATCACTAGGTTTTCTTTCTTTAAAAAATAAAAATAAAAATCAAGGAAACAGTTCATGCAGCCCTTCCCAGCCCCAATTCTTCACGACTGTTCAAGTTCTCTAAAATAGACTTCAAATTCCTTGACTTGGTATGTGTAGACCCTTCCCGGTCTGGCCACAACCCCCTTCTCCAGCCTCACCTCCTACCCTCCTCCCTGTGTGTGCATGGACCCCTAAGCACCCTGTAAGGGCTTCATGGCACCAACCATGCTGTTGTTACTGATTGTTTACTTGTCAATCTGCCCCTATCGACATAAGCTGTTGGAAGCCAGGAGTGTAGTTCCACAGACATTAACCGTGCCCAGTTCAAGGCTGTTACTTATAAATTTCAAAGTTCTTTGAGTAGCCAAATGGAAGGAGAGCAGTCTCCAGGCTCACTCTGTTCTTTGGGGCTCCTTGAACATACCATGTAGTTATTATTGATCTCTTTCTGTTGTTTCCACTTGCTGAAATATTCTCATAGTCTTTATTTATTCTGTCTACAATTCCTCTTTGAAGTCCTGCTCATGATTACTCCATCAAACTAGTTTTCTTTTTTCCCACCTGGGAGAATTAGCTTCAAGTTTCCTTGGTGTTAATAGCACTTTTTTCACACATCTGTTAAAGCAGGGGTCCCCAACCCTCAGATAGCACTGGTCAATGGCCTATTAGAAGCACAGCAGGAGGTGAGCAGCAGGCAGGCCAGTGAGGGAAGCTTCATCTATATTTTCAGCTGCTCCCTGTTGCTTACATTACCACCTGAGCTCTCCCTCCTGTCAGATCAGTGGCCGCGTTGGATTCCCAAAGGAGCATGAACCCTAAATATGATGAGCTTGGATCATCATGAAACCATCCCTCCAACCTTGCCATCCTTGGAAAAATTGTCTTCCATGAAACTTGTCCCTGATGCCAAAAAGATTGGATACCACTGGACTAGAGAACTGTTTCATTCTAACATAGCGATTCATTCATATATATATGTTCCTGTCACTATACAATAAACCCCTCCAGGGGAGGGAGAAACTAGTCACAGAAAATCATCCTACAAAGGAGTACAGTGCCTGGCATGTAATTCATATGTTTCCCAAACTAAACTAAAAAGCTAAATCATCTTGGGACTATGCAAGGAACTAACAAACAGTGGAACTGTAGGGAATGGTAGTCTCATGAGTGTTTGCGTCATTATTCTTAGGTTTCATAAATTATGTCTGTTAACACATGGTTTTATATGTATCAAACACTGCATAACAAAGCACATTTATATCTGCTTCTTAAATATAATCCTAGAAATGTGCCCATTTTATTGAAAGGTAAATTGGCAGGTCAGGAGCCCTGAGCTAAAAGATCCTGCTGTATTTTGCCAGATGAGAAAGTTCTGGAGCCTGGTTGCCTAACAGTGTGCATGTACTTAACACTAGTGAACTGTGCACTTTAAAATGGTTAAGAGTAGGTTGTGCGTTTTTTTCCCACAACTAGAAAGTAAGAGATCTTGCTGTGCTGGGCTTAGTCACTCAGTTGTGTCCAACTCTTTGCGACCCCATGAACTGTAGCCCACGAGGCTCCCCTGTCCATGGAACTCTCCAGACAAGAATACTGAGTGGGTCTCCATTTCCTACTCCAAAGAGATCCTGCTAGAGAGTCGCAATTCTTCTGCAACCCAGCTAATTAAACCACACTATTTAGGTGAAATCAAATTGCTATATTTCTATTCAAATAATAGCAAATATTTTTATTCAGTTTGTTGGGAAAGGATTATGTGCTTATATTGAGAATTTCTCTCAATATAAACAAAAGTCAGTTCCCTTTTGCTTTGCTTTGTTTTTAACGGCCTTGTAGGTATTTATGAACAGTTTTTAAAGAATTATGTAAAGGATCATGTTTAATTCCCTTACTGAATTTCCAGGGTAGCTCAACAAATAAGCCCCTTTGTCATCACCAGTGACAAATTCCAAGGGATGAAAACTAATCAGGAACTCGATATGCCTTAAGTTGAAATAAAAATAAAGTCTTCAAATAATGCCCTCCACACCTTTAAGCATGATATTTAATTTTCAGGGCCAGACAACCAAACCTCACATCACCAAAGGGATTTACTGAAGTTTATTTAATAGAAACCTAACAAGTACATGCAGCTCCTTAGCCAGGCATTTTAGGCCTAGATTCTTCGTGCTTTCTGGACCCCTTTCCAGCCTCCACCCTCTCCCATCTGGACACGCCTTGCTCTGAAGCTTGCAAGATTACACAGAGCTCTGCCGTGGCCTGCCCTGCACCGCAAGCCCCAAACACCCAGTCTGTTGTCATCTCCACCTTGCCTTCATGGCTTCCCTCATCCCTGCGGGGCTGGCCTTGACACTTGCTTGGGAACCCACCCACCACCATCCTCATGCCCCTGAGTGAGCTAGGAAGAGACGAGCCGTCATTAAAGACAACGGGGTTCCAGTATGAGCTCATCGTCCATCAGTTAAAGGAAAATCTTTTAAATTCATTTCCTCATGTGAAAAATTAGAAAACTGGAACCTTATTGGCTCTAAGGTTGCTTCCTTTTATTCTCACCTAGTATAAGTGAATCTACTCCTCCCCTGTCTTCACATGTCCTGGCCTGTGATCCTCAAATCTGGTTACACATCAAAATATGATGCAAGTAGTCAGTGGCAACATTTCTAAACAATGTCCGCCTCAGCTTCTTTTGACCCTGGAGCCCCTTCCCCTTGGCCTAGTCCTATCCCCACCCATTAACGTACCAGCACCTAGAAAGACACTAGTCTTTCCCAAACACCTATAGACATACTGATGTCTGGAAGGATACTAACATTCTGCCAAAGACTGTTTGGGAAACATAATCCCAGAGAATGCTGAACTGGCTGAAAGTCATATTCCTGGGTTCCTAAGAATGGCCCCATTCCTGCCCTTCTGGAAGGGTACATCAAGGCCAACAAGCCCAAACACACTGTGAACATCACCCCCCATCCTTGCTCAGCGTGTGTCCTGACGACATCCATAACCACAGCCACTCCCTGTGGCTGGAATCACCTTGCTCATAACCAAGGCAGATGAAATGCTCCTCCAAGCTTCAGGGAATCTGAATTCGTGGATTTTTTAAAAACTGTCTCAGTTTTGCAGTGCCTGGTACATTGTCTGCTGGAGACTATGCATAGCCGTATTTTGAATTACCATGTAAGTCATTTGGGCCTTATCAACTGATGTTAAAATTCTTGCCACCATTCTCTCTTGAGTTATGGATGAGTTTTGCCTTTGAAATAATTCCAATCTTAAGGGAGATATGATGAAAAGCCAAGAATTATTTGGCATTTGAGTTTCAAATGCAAAAGACAAAAAAAATTGCACTCATTTCTTTGAAAATGTCTTGTACTACATTCTAGATCAACACCCTTGGCAGTAGTCTTGACTAAACTTTTACAGTGTAAATTTATTGAATTCAAGCAGTACTTGGCCAGCTTTAATCAGCTGTGAGGTTTCTATTACATTTATACTGTTTGTATAGTAAGATTCATTTATCTGTCATCAGCTAGTATCTCATACTTGCTGGACATTCTCCACATTGCACTGCCTAGTTTCCCTTGGTTTCTTGATTTTAATTAGAAAGATATTTATTATAAGGTTAAGGAATCAGAATTGAAGTCTAGATTGTAAAAGCAAAAGGGCAAGCATCTCCTTCCATCCATGAGGCTAAAGCCTTTTGTTATATGGATTTCAGATCTCATTGGCATTTCTTCTATACACAGCTCTCTTCTGATGGCTTCTCCTCACACAGAACCTATGAGGTCAGTGAAAGTGAAAGTCACTCAGTCATGTCCAGCTCTTTGCGACCCATGGACTATACAGTCCATGGCATTCCCCAGGCCAGAATACCGCAGTGGGAAAGCCTTTTCCTTCTCCAGGGGATCTTCCCAACCCAGGGATCGAACCCAGGTATCCCACATTGCAGGTGGATACCTTATTAGCTGAGCCACAAGGGAAGCCCAAGAATATTGGAGTGGATAGCCTCTCCTTTCTCTAACAGATCTTCCCAACCCAGGAATCGAACTGGGGCCTCATGCATTGTAGGCGAATTCTATACCAATTGAGCTGTAAGGCCAAGGAGGTAGCAAAAGAGTTGGAATTAAGTTATCAGTCCAGAAGTCCCATAATATGCAATGTTTTAAATCAAAAGCTCCAAATGACTTTAAGCATCTAAATACATTTATTTGAGTTAACCCCTCTGAGGTGGCGCTAGTGATAAAGAACCTGCCTGCCAATGCAGGAGATGTAAGAGAAACAGATTCAATCCCTGGGTTGGGAAGATCCCCTGGAGAAGGAAATGGCAACCCACTCCAGTATTCTAACCTGGAGAATCCCATGGACAGAGGAGCCTGGCAGGCTACAGTCCATAGGGTTGAAGAGAGTCAGATATGACTGAAGCAACTTAGCATGCCTCCTGAGCATGCAGGAGGTAATCAGTTGCAAAAAATCGATTACTCCCAGCTGGTGATACACTAGACCTCACAGCAAAATAAAAACAAAAAATTCTTGGAAAAAATGTATAATAAAAGTTTGTTTTAAGTGCATAACCAGGATCACAAAAAAACAGACATTTCCAGGGACAAAATAAAGAAGGTTGTGGAAATTAGGTGCTTAGCTGACCCTAAAGCAGTGGTGATTTTCTAATCTCAATAACCTAGACATTTGGTTTCATAGCTTTACATAAGTCCATAAAAGTTTGAGAGTAGGACTGAATCTTCTGCCTACAGCTGAGACTTTGAGTAAAAGGATGGGCTATGAGTTTGATGTGTGTGTGTATGTCCCTAAAAATTCAAAACAACAACCTCTCAGTTTTAGAGTTCAAATATATATTACTTTGGGTTCTATAAATTACAAACTAAGAGAAAGGGATTCACAGTTTAGAAGTATTTAGAAATCTGCAAAATGAAACTTGAATCCCCTCTGGCAGACTGATCCCTTAGCTGAGTCTTCATAAGACTCCCATAGGTAAATGCAAACTACACATGAGTGCACAATTGAAAATTACCCAAAACTCAGGGAATATTATTACTCAGATTACCTAGGTGTTTTACTATGCGTAGGAAGCACAAAAGACCAAAAACTAGTTGAGAAAGTCAGGCCCTGTCATTTGTCTTTCCTGTGCTGTTTACAAAATTAACAATGGTTAAGTAGCAGATACACCAAAATTCTCTAAATACCATTATTTCTCCCATAACTTGAAGGGTGTTTCTAAAAATGTCACTTCAAAAATTCAACACCCATTTGTGATTTAAAAAAAACTTCATAGAGGGAATATATCTCAACATAATAAACCTACAGCAAACATTATTTTTAGTGGTGAAAAACTGAAGCATTTCCTATAAGATCAGGAAGAAGACAAGGGTGCCCATTCTCACTACTATTATTCAACATAGTTTTGAAAGTCCTAGTCACAGCAATCAAAGAAGAAAAAGAAAAAAGGAGTCCAGATTGGAAAAGAAGAAGCAAAATTCACTGTTTGCAGATGACATGACACTATACATAGAAAACCCTAAAGATGTCACCAGAAAATTTCTAGGGCTAATCAATGAATATAGTAAAGTCACAGGATATAAAATTTATGCAGAGAAATCCCTTGCATTCCTATACACTAACAATGAAAACTCAGAAAGAGAAATTAAGGAAACAGTCCCATTCACCATTTCAACAAAGATAATAAAATACCTAGGGATAAATCTACCTAAAGAGACAAAAGACCGTATGTAGAAAACTGTAAGACACTGATGAAAGAAATCAAAAGCAATACGAACAGATGGAGAGATATATCATCTTCTTGGATTGGAAGAATCAATATTGTGAAAATGACTATACTTCCCAAAGCAATCTACAGATTCAGTGCAACCCCTATCAAACTACCAATGGCATTTTTCATAGAACTGAAACAAAAAAATTCACAATTTATATGGAAACACAAAAGACCCTGAACAGCCAAAGCAATTTTTCTTGAGAAAGAAAAATGGAACTGGAGAATTCAACCTTCCTGATTTCAGACTATATTATAAAGCTACAGTCATCAAGAGAGTATGGTGTTGGCACAAAAACAAAAATATAGACCAATGTAACAAGACAGAAAGCTCAGAGATAAACCCCTGCACCTTTGGACACCTTATCTCTGACAAAGGAGGCAAAAATATATAATGGAGAAAAGACTGCCTCTTCAGTCAGTGATGCTGGGAAAACTGGACAGCCACATGTAAAAGAATGAAGCAAGAATACTTTGCAACACCATACACAAAAATAAATTCAAAATGAATTAAAGTCTTAAATGTAACGCCAGAAACTATAAACCTTTTAGAGGAAAACATAGGCAGTACACTCCTTGACATAAATCACAGAAGATCCTCTTTGACCCCTACTTCTAGAGTAGTGGAAATAAAAACAAAAATAAATAAATAAATGAGACCTAATTAAAAGCTTTGCACAGCAAATGAACAAATAAACAAGGTTAAAATGGGAGAAAATAATTACAAATCAAACAACTGACAAAGGATTAATCTCCAAAATAAATAAGCAGCTCATACAGCTCAATATCAGAAAAACAGCCCAATCAAAAAATGGGCAGCAGACCTAAACAAACATTTCTCCAAAGAAGACATACAGATGGCCAATAAACACATGAAAAGATGCTCAACATCACTCATTATTAGGGAAATGCAAAACAAAACTACAATGTGGTATCACCTCACACCAGTCAGAATGGNATGGGCAGCAGACCTAAACAAACATTTCTCCAAAGAAGACATACAGATGGCCAATAAACACATGAAAAGATGCTCAACATCACTCATTATTAGGGAAATGCAAAACAAAACTACAATGTGGTATCACCTCACACCAGTCAGAATGGTCATCATCAAAAAAATCTCCAAACAATAAATGGTAGTGAGATTATAGAGAAAAGGGAACTCTCTTGCACTGTTGGTGGAAATATAAAAACTGATACAGCCACTATGGAGAACAGTATGGAGATTCTTTAGAAAACTAGGAATAAAAAACTACCATACAACCCAGCAATCCCACTACAAGGCAAAGAGCCTGAGAAAACCATAATTGAAAAAGACACATGTACCCCAGTATTCATTGCAGCACTATTGACAGATGAATGGATAAGGAATCTGTGGTACATATATACCATGGACTGTTACTCAACCATAAAAAAGAATGGATTTGAGTCAGTTCTAGTGAGTTCTAGAGCCTGTTATACAGAATGAAGTAAGTCAGGAAGAGAAAAACAAATATCATGTATTAACACATATATATGGAATCTAAGAAAATGGTATCAGTGAATCTATTTGCAGAGGAGTGGATATGCAGATATAGAAAACAGACTTATGGGCACAGTGGGGATGAGAGAGTGGAACAAATGGAGAAAGAAGCGTGGACACATACACACTATCATGTGTAAACTAGATAACTGGTGAGAAGTTGTCATATAACACAGGGAGACCACCCTGGCACTCTGTGATGACCTAGAGGGTTGGGGGGAGGGAAGGAGGTGATATATGTATATTACAGCTGATTCGCAACATTATATGGCAGAAACCATCACAATATTGTAAAGTGATTTCCCTCCAATTAAAAAATAAATTTAAAAATAAAAGCAAAATAAATAAATTAAAATGTCAGTTCTTTATGGAATTTTAGCCCCATGAAAGTAACAGCTTAATGAGGGAAATAGGTTCAGAACAGAACACACAAAGCCTTCTAAAGTAACACATTTTTGAACATTAATAATACACTAAAATTTTCTAGCATTTTAAAGGCTTTAAATTCTTAATTAAAGTAGTGTGTGTATTTTAGTCATTCACTCAGTCATGTCCAACTCTTTACAGTCCCATGGACTGTAGCCCACCAGGCTCCTCTGTCCATGAGATTCTCCAGGCAAGAATACTGGAGTGGGTTGCCGTTCCCTTCTCCAGGGAATCTTCCCAACCCAGGGATTGAACCCGCGTCTCCTGCATTGCAGGCAGATTCTTTACTGTCTGAGCCACGAGGGAAGCCNAACTGTGGAAAATTCTGAAAGAGATGGGAATACCAGACCACCTGACCTGCCTCTTGAGAAATCTGTACATAGGTCAGGGACTAACAGTTATAACTGGACATGGAACAACAGACTGGTTCCAAATAGGAAAAGGAGTATGCCAGGATGTGTATTGTCACCCTGCTTATTTAACTTCTATGCAGAGTACATCATGAGAAACACTGAGCTGACTGAAGCACAAGCTGGAATCAAGATTGTCAGGAGAAATATCAATCACCTCAGATATGCAGATGACACCACCCTTATGGCAGAAAGTGAAGAACTAAAGAGCCTCTTGATGAAACTGTAAGAGGAGAGTGAAAAAGTTGGCTTAAGGCTCAGCATTCAGAAAACTATGATCATGGCATCTGGTCCCATCAGTTCAGTTCAGTTCAGTTCAGTCGCTCAGTCATGTCCTACTCTTTGTGACCCAATGAATCTCAGCAGGNTAAGAGGAGAGTGAAAAAGTTGGCTTAAGGCTCAGCATTCAGAAAACTATGATCATGGCATCTGGTCCCATCAGTTCAGTTCAGTTCAGTTCAGTCGCTCAGTCATGTCCTACTCTTTGTGACCCAATGAATCTCAGCAGGCCAGGCCTCCATGTTCATCACCAGCTCCCGGAGTCCTCTCAGATTCACGTCCATCGAGTCCGTGATGCCATCCAGCCATCTCATCCTCAGTCGTCCCCTTCTCCTCCNTTTTTAAAATATAAACACATGAAGTTTCATGATGGGTTTGAGTATAATGTAGCCCCATGCTTTTGAGTTAACAGGACGGAAGGAAGGACATTCTTAGGATGAAGTATCACAACAACAGAGGTGGATGGCTGTGACTCATTGTCTTGTTATTCCTTCTGCACTGGCTTAAAATAGAAACCCAGCTTTTGATGTCTTGCCAGGGTCCTCTTTTCTTAACAACAAAAAAAAAGCTATTTGTGTGATTCCAAATAAGAAAAAAATGCCACAAATGTGTTTTTCTGCTGCTCTCAGCATTATAGCCTTTTCTTCATCCATGCCACATGCTTCTAATCCTCTGTAAAGCAAATGATGGGCCCCATGAGTTCCATTCTCCCTTCTTTGTGTTCTTCAGTGTGGTCTCTGATGAAGCTCTCGGAGGCCCCTCTGTTTCCTTTGCTCTCAGGGTGTCTTCTGTCTCTCACGTCTTCACGAGTTCTACCAAAGCTTAAGATTTTCCTCCTTCCCTGAATCCTGGCTTCTTCAACCAGGACACACATTTGTGTTAAGGATGCTATAGTAAATGCTTTAGTGCAGAAAAGTACACGTGCTCACAAGTGTAATATGTAATTGCATTGCACAGGGGAAAACAGAAGTGAGAAAGCAGATGAGGTGGGTGTGTGAGAGAGAGGTCACTACTGATATCTGGACAGCATCTTCACATTCGCCTGATAGCAGTTGGTACACCCAATATAATTGGCTCACACTTTTAAATGGTTCATGCTATGTGAATTTTACCATAACCAAAAGAATCTAAAATATATACAGGCATACTTCAGAGACAGTTCTGTTCCAGACATCACAGACCAGAGTTCTCCCCAGTCCTGCCATGATATGCTTACAAATATGTCTGTTGAGGGATTTTCCTCTTAAACATTTCGTTAAGGATTTCTTCACCCTTATCCATCTTCTCTTTGTCCCTCCTAATGAGGAAGGAGCTGACAAGCCCACCCAAAACCAAGAGGAAGCTCCAGAACCTTCTAAGATGGGAAGTGGCCCAAATCAAGCCTAAGTTTGGTAGTGCTCAGCAGCTTCTTGTGTGCATTCTTGTAAGAAATAAAGATCCTCCAGTCATACTAGTTAGAAGCCCAGAAATTATGCAATTAACTTTCAATTACATTTAAAAGTATGGCAGAAAACACTGGGTTGTGTGAGACCCCATAACGGAGGCCTGCAGACGTGCAGACAAAGCAAGGTACACAGCAAGCGTTTAGGTGGAAGATGCTCCCAGTGAGAAGCAGCCAGGTGCGTGGAAGGAGCAGGACGGTGCCAGGAGGCTGGAGTGCAGAAGTGAAGGGGAGGCAGGTGGAGAGGAGTGAGGCAGGGAAGTGGGGGCCATGTCTTACAGGTCTTGTGGGGGCCAGGGCCGTCTGCATTTTATCCTGTGAGCCTGGGCCACTCTGTGCAGCAAGGCCGCAGTGGGCTGTAGGCTGGAGAGCAAAGCAGGCTGTTGCCCAATTGCTCCTCCAGGCCACCTGGACTCGGGCCCTCGGGCGGGTGCGGTGGGGAGGGCTGATGTGGCTGTGCACTCAGAGCACTCCATTGGGTGGCCCAGGCGCTGCTCTTGCTATGAAGGTTTGGCTCACTCACAGGCAGCCCATCCAGCTTCAAGGCTTGGAATAATCATATGACTTCAACTCAGCCTGCCTGGATCGCACTTTGAGATGCTCTCTTGCCATCACTTCAGGGTGGGGTTGGGGGGGAGGGGTGTTTAGGGGGCGGCAG
>SJYV01050999.1:34031-145716 GCA_006410875.1 Neotragus pygmaeus
TGGGGTTGGGGGGGAGTGGTGTTTAGGGGGCGGCAGGCGGTGCTGGAGGCAATAGGAAGTCTTCCTCATTCCCACTGAATACAGCCAAATACCCAACCCAGGAAGCCAGATGGAAGTGCTTAAATCCTGTCTACCTGAACATGGTGGCATTTTTTCAGAGGCTCAGGTGGCCAGTTTACAAGTATGTCAGAGTGGGATCTAGATTATAGATTAGTTTGCTTTTGATTAACACTTAATAAATCTTGCATTTTGCTTTGTCTTTGGGGTTCCCCCTGGGACATTGTTGGCTGTAAAATTCAATAAATATCCAATAAGACACTGTGAACATAAGCTCACAGATGGGTTGGTCTGAGTGGTGGGCCACTTGGCTGATATCTGCACTTCCTAGCTGATGTCATGTGCTTAAAAATGTGTGGTAAAACACACTGCTGCTGACCCCTGTGAAGACCCTGGCCACTGTCAGGCCCCCTGGCCACTGTCTGAACACCAGCCTCCTCTCTCACTCATTTTATGAAGCTCTGGCTTGTAGNGCTGATGTCATGTGCTTAAAAATGTGTGGTAAAACACACTGCTGCTGACCCCTGTGAAGACCCTGGCCACTGTCAGGCCCCCTGGCCACTGTCTGAACACCAGCCTCCTCTCTCACTCATTTTATGAAGCTCTGGCTTGTAGGCTTCACCATCTGGAAATCACGATACATAGTCATTCAGAAAGGGAAAGGGGACTAATAATAGTATGCACCATCTATTGAGCACCCACCTTGTTTCAGAGCAAACATTATTGCTCATCGTGACTCAGTTCCTGCAAGGTTAGTATTATTGCTTCCATTTCACAGAAGTGGACAGTGGAGCTCAAGGAGGTTCAGGGACTTGTCTGATCGTCACAGTCAGAAAGAGGCAGGTCTGGGGTTCACAAGTGACAACTACTCTGTACTTCCATGCAGCAAGGGACAAGGCTGATTGCATTCTGAAGACGAAAGCCCAGCTGCTCTGCACCGAACCTCTGTTCACCTCGGGTACTCAGCAAGCACATGGCTCACAGCACTCTTGTCGGATCTGTCTGTGTCCCCACGTCTCCTGCCCTCCTCTCACTCCCTTCCCTAAGACTGCCCTGAGAGAAGAGATGCATGCCAGATTGCTGTCCCCAGCTCCTCACTCCTCCTTCCATTTCCTATTTGAAAATCACCACTGCCTCTGGGACGATGGGAAGTCTGCATTGGGCAATAATGACCCTCCTCAGAGATTATTTTTAAAGGAGTTTGGAGCCAGTGTTGAGCGAGTGAGAAAAGTCATAGCTTTGTACTTTATAAACACCTTCAGCAGTTTTCTCACAGTGGCCAGGAAATGGAAGCAAATGCAACAATAGTTTGAAATGATCACCTCTGCCTCTTGATTAATCGAATACCATCCTTTTAGGTGACTGAAGGCTCAGTCCCCTGGCTGGTGTTAGTCGAGCCTCAAGTGAGTAGCCCATCTCAGCATACAGAGATGACGTTACAGACAGTGGCAGCATGGGTGGCAGCAGCGGGGCTCAGAGCCCAAACGAGGCCCCAGAATAATCGTCGAGTGAAAGGTGGGACGTGCTTAGCAGGAGGGATGGGGAGGAAGAGCTGCCTAGCAGGCAGCCTGCTCTGCAGCCGGTAGAGCTCTCCAATCCGATTAAGAAACGGGTCCCATGGACAGCAGCTGAGCACCCATCCACAAAGTGGTTCAGGCCAGCGCTGATGCTAACACATCAAAAGATACATAATGACTTTTGTGTTTTCCAGAATTCTCAGGAAAAGGACTGCATGTTGGGGTCCCAACATTCTGATAATAAAGTTTGGAGTGCGAGAGGAGGGAGGCTTCGAGGGATGTGGTAGTTGTTCAGTCGCTAAGTTGTGTCCCACCCTTTGCAACCCTATGGACTACAAGATGCCAGACTTCCCTGTCCTTCGCTATGTCCTGGAGTTGGCTCAAATTCATGTCCATTGAGTCGGTGATGCTATCTAAACATCTCATCCTCTGCCGCCTGCTTCCTCGTTTAACTTCAGTCTTTCCCATCATCAGGATCTTTTCCAATGTGTTGCCTCTTCCCATCAGGTGGCCAAAGTATTAGAGCTTCAGCTTCAGTCTTCCCAGTGAATAATCAAGGTTGATTTACTTTGGGATTGACTGGCTTGATCTCCTTGCTGTCCAAGGGACTCTAAAGAGCCTTCTCCAGTACCACAGTTTGAAAGCATCAGTTCTTCAGTGTTCAGCCTTCTGCATGGTCCAACTCTCACATCCATACACGACTACTGGAAAAACCATAACTTTGACTATACAGACCTTTGTCAGCAAGTAATGTCTCTGCTTTTTAACACACTGTCTGGGTTTGTCATAGCTTTTCTTCCAAGGAGCAAGCATGTTTAAATTTCATGGCTGCAGTCACCGCTGCAGTGATTTTGGAGCCCCCAAAAATAAAATCTGCCATTGTTTCTACCTTTTCCCATCTATTTGCCGTGAAGTGATGGAACCAGATGCCATGATCTTAGTTTTTTGAATGTTGAGTTTTAAGCCANGCTGCAGTGATTTTGGAGCCCCCAAAAATAAAATCTGCCATTGTTTCTACCTTTTCCCATCTATTTGCCGTGAAGTGATGGAACCAGATGCCATGATCTTAGTTTTTTGAATGTTGAGTTTTAAGCCAGCTTTTTCATGTGGTAGAGTCAGAGTGAATAATGGCCGAACTACCTTGTAAAAAATTTTTTTAAAGAATTAACTTAAAGGTGGCAAGGGCTTTCCTTTTATGAATGGGGTGTACAAGTTGGAGATAAAAATGGGGACAGGTGGCTTACTGCCACCCCTCTGTCCTCCTTGCTTGTCCTTCTCCCATGTGTTACCATCCTCTCATTGGTTAGAAGCGGCTCCCAATGCTTGTCTTCCCAAAGTGACCACACATCTCTCTTTAACCCAGATGATGCCGGTGTTTGCGGAGTCCAGTCTTAGAACATTGATATGTAAATCTTTGTACCTCTTCAGTTTCAAGGCCCTGAAAGGAATCCCTGATTAGCCCTTCTTTGCTGCCTTCTGTTGGGAATCAGTCTGCCTGCCTGTCACACCTCCCTCCATGAGTACCACCTAGGGTCAGCAACAGTTAATGGGATTGCCAGCAGTCCGAGTGTGGCTCATACCTGACTGATCTCTGCAGCACTATCTTAACTTCTGTTGGGTACCGTTCTTCTTAGATGTGCAGCGGTTTGGGTGGATTGGTGACGGAGTTGATGTAGGAATGATTAGATGAATAAATGAGTGAATACATTTGCAGGACATTACCTAGGGTAAGAGATGAAACTGTTACCTGTGGAATATTTTTTTCTCTATACAAAACTATAAGAGGCACAGTTGAGTGTGGAGCCCTCAGATGGATCATGCTGTAATTACTGAGTTATTCTGCCCAGAAAGACACCTGCCTTGCTTGAACCCATTACGGTGGTAATTATGGCCACATTACCCAGGCACCTTTGGAAAGCAGGTGGCTGGAGATTTCTATTCATTTGTTCTTTTTTTTTTTTNCAGAGATCAAATTGCCAACATCCACTGGATCATTGAAAAAGCAAGAGAATTCCAGAAAAACATCTACTTCCGCTTCATTGATTATGCAAAAGCTGTTGACAGTGTGGATCATAACAAACTGGAAATTCTTCAAGAGATGGTAATACCAGACCACCATACCGCCATCCTGAGAAATATGTATACAGGTCTAGAAGTAACAGTTAAAACTGGACATGGAACAACAGACTGGTTCCAAATTGGGAAAGGAGTACACGAGGCTGTATACTGTCACCCTGCTTATTTAACTTCTATGCAGAGTACATCATGAGAAATGCCAGATGGATGAAGCACAAGCTGGAATTAAGATTGCCAGGAGAAATATCAATAACTTCAGCTATTCAGATGACATCACCCTTATGGCAGAAAGTGAGGAGGAAGTAAAGAGCCTCTTGATGAAAGTGAAAGAAGAGAGTGAAAAAGCTGACTTTAAAGTCAACATTCAAAAAATGAAGATCATGGCATGTGGTCCCATCACTTCATAGCAAATAGATGGGGAAACAATGGAAACAGTGACAGACTTTCTTTTGGGGGGCTCCAAAATCACTGCAGATGCTGATTGCAGCCATGAAATTAAAAGACCAACCTTTTCTTGGAAGAAAAGCTATGACCAACCTAGACAACATATTAAAAAGCAGAGACATTACTTTGCCAACAAAGGTCCATCTAGTCAAAGCTATGGTTTTTCCAGTAGTCATGTATAGATGTGAGAGATGGATTATAAAGAAAGCTGAGTGCCGAAGAACTGATGCTTTTGAACTGAGGTGTTGGAGAAGACTCTTTAGAGTACCTTGGACTGNTTATTCATTTTGCCATTGTCTTATTTTCCTTGTCTCCTACAAGTACTGCATTTTCAAACTTGCAATAAGCTGTTTAATCACAGTCAAACTGACATTATCATAAATATAGTGTTTCATTCTTTGAGTGTATACGATCATTTGTATTAATAGCCCATATTCTTGATAAAACAATGGTACCGTTTGTACAACAGACATGTTCCTATAGTGTTTACAAGTTCTTGTACCCCAAATAGTTCTAGTTTTATATATATGCTTATTTAATCATTGTATAGAATCATTAGACAATTTCAAGCTTGAAAAATAATGGTCATTTAATTTATTTTTTCTACTTTATAATATACCAAAAACAAGTTTGCCACTTTCCGTATCAGATAATTATTATCATTATCTTTCCAAACTTTACCTGCTCTTAAAGCTCAAACACTGTAAGAATGATTTCTGAACATATCTTTCATTATAAAAAGAAAAGTATTTTTATTCCGAAGTAAATTATCTTCTTTTTCTTATGTTTCCCAGATTAGATATTTTAAAACACATCACTGAGGTTATATTCTGAAAAACCAAAGGCTTAAGTTTCTGCATCTAAAGATGGGATTTCCTAATGGAAGTAACCTTTAAAACAAATTGTTGGAAAGATCAGCAAATAAGAAACTGCAGAAAAAATTTAATGCTGTAGGACTGGCATCAAATGACATCAAGTCTGTGAACAAGAATCCCCCACTTAGAGTTATGATTTTATAAAAGATGATTTTATAAAAGATGTAGATACTAAGGTCTGTGGATGCTAACTTACAGCCTTTAAAAAATGTAGTTAAATGCACGCATCACAATTTAATTTATAGTGAGAATTATGTGGAGCAGCATAAAAAGGAAACAACCTTATTTTATTTATTTTCTTTTTCCTTTGGAAAGCTTGCAGAAAATAAAACACCTTTAAAAAATTTCTTCTGTATACTGAGGCAATTATCATCTGTGGTATGAAGTTTAAGCTTTATATCACCTACATAAATTCTTTTGACTTTTCTTTTATCTGTTTCGGTCTACTTCTCTGACATTTATGGGCCAGCAAATGGGCTCCCTATTGGCTAATTTAACACCTGCAGATTGAGCTCATTATAAGCATAAAATCTGAATAACTGAGATGGTTAAAACTCCTTACCCTGGTTCTGAAGATTCTACCTAGTCTGAAATGTCTGTGGCCGTTGGGAACTCACTTAGTGAATTTTGAACAGACATGTGCAATAGGTGATTGTCCCCATGTGATGGTTCCAAGAGATTATGCTCCCAGATGATTTACTGCTATATTTCTGAAATTGAGGATATTTCACATGTAAAGAATTCCTCTATTACTCAGCTTTAACCTCCCTAACTCAATGCATCTTTATTAAACACTATTCATGAGCTGTTGGGAAAGTCTGGGTACATGGAAGGTCACAAGATATAATCAGATGTAAAATGAACACAATATTCCAGGAAGTCGGTTTTCTAATAGATGTGATAAGATACATGTGCTAACCCACTATTAAAAACCTATATGTAAGTCTTTCTGTCCTAATACAGTGCAAGTGCCTAAGCATACCCAAGTTAAAGGGATACACAAAGTGGAATGGGGCTTCCCTGGTGGGTCAGTGGTAAAGAATCTGCCTGCAAAGCCAGAGATTTGGGTTTGACCCCTGAATCAGGAAGATCCCCTGGAAAAGGAAATGGCACCTTTCTCCAGTTTTGCTGCCTGAAAAATCCCATGGACAGAGGGGCCTGGCGGGCTATAGTCCATGGGTCACAAAGAGTTGGATAAAACTTAGTGACTAAACAACAGGAAACAACAAAGTGAAATAGGATTAATCAAGTAAGATTTCTTAGAGAAATCATTTCTTTAGCCAGGGTTTAGAGAAAATCATGAGCACAGATTGGTGAGGGCAAGTTCGCTACCTTCCAGTCAGCATCAATCTAATGAGGTAAAAGTCCTATTAAATGGCCTCAGAGCATCATTTGTTTTTACCTTTTTAAAAAATCATGCATCATATTTGAGTTCTTTATTTTGTTGTTAAATTATTAAGATAATCTTCATGAAGGCAAAGACATAATGTTCTTATTCACAATTGTATTCCCAGAAGTTATCATTATGTCTATCACAGTGGCCAACAGATAGGCATTTGTTGTTTTATTTAACAAAGGTGCAAATAAGTAAGTCATAAGCAGTGTTCAACATGTAAGTAGAAAACAACCCTTCACATTGCAGATATATTGTCTCCTAAATTTGGACTCAAAACACTTTTCTCCAGTTTAGGTATAGGTATAGTGGTGCTTCTTTCTTCCTGGGGAATACGAGGTAGACCTATTTGTAGGTTCTATATGTTTGTGAAAATTGTTGTCATATAACAACTCAAAGAAACAGTAAATAGCACAAAACTAAGATTTAATATAAATTAGAAATTACTTCACTAGCACTAGTCAAGGCTGTGGTCATGTATGGATGTGAGAGTTGGACTGTGAAGAAGGCTGAGCACCGAAGAATTGATGCTTTTGAACTGTGGTGTTGGAGAAGGCTCTTGAGAGTTCCTTGGACTGCAAGGAGATCCAAGCAGTCCATTCTGAAGGAAATCAACCATGGAATTTCTTTGGAAGAAATGATGCTAAAGCTGAAACTCCAGTACTTTGGCCACCTCCTGAGAAGAGTTGATTCATTGGAAAAGACTCTGATGCTGGGAGGGATTGGGGGCAGGAGGAGAAGGGGACAACCGAGGATGAGATGGCTGGATGGCATCACGGACTTGATGGACATGAGTCTGAGTGAACTCCAGGAGATAGTGATGAACAGGGAGGCCTGGCGTGCTGCAATTCATGGAGTCTCAAAGAGCCGGACACGACTGAGCGACTGAACTGAGCACATATTATTAATGAACCACCCAAGAACACAGAAAAAATCCAGTTGTAATAGATAAACTTTGCAAACAAATTGAGTTTCACAAAAGCAGATGACCAGCACGAGGAATCAAGACTGTCGAATACTGAGTCATCCTTTTTGATCAAAGAATAGAGAAAATAATATTCATACAGATTCAAGTACAAATCTCCAATAAATGAGAAATGTTAATAGAATGTTTTGCCTTTTTAAGCTATGTGTGTTACCATATTGGGTAATAGGGAGTCAATTCTTTTTCTTACTGGGACTGGGGATTTTAGATTTGAGGTGATACAGCAGATGTGATAGAGCACAGGGTCATCTCTGAATGGTGCATACTTGTGGAAGTGCTTACATTTGAACTAAATTTTAGGAAGGAGTAAGAGCGGGAATCAGGTGTGGGTGAGTTCATCCAGATAAAAGAAATATTATTAGTAAGTGATGTCAATGCCTAAGCATGGCACTGACATGATTAAGTTTGAATTATAGATGGTTTCCTTTGAAAGCAATAGAGAAGATTAAGGGGACAGGCAGATATACAGGATAAATTTTTATAAACTGAATATACTTTTGTAAAATAGCAGTGAAATCAAGCAATGGGATGTTGTCCACACCTCAAAATTACCTGTCATGTGCCCTTCCAGTGACTACCCTGGAAAACCATTCACAGGAACCACAGTTATAAGTTGTAAGACCTTTGTTATTTTTTGCACTGTGTGAATAGAATAGTACATAACGTATTTTTTAGCTTCATTATTTTTCATTTCACATTAAATGTATGAAATTTGGCCATAGAGTTGCATGATTTAGATATTTCTTCTCACTGCTGTGTAGTGTGACTATAACACCATTTATTCATTCTACTGTTGATAAGTATTGTTACTTCCTAGGATTTTGACTATTTCAGATAGTGCTACTGCCATGAACATTCTAGTACATATTTTTGAGTGACTTATGTGGATATTTCTTTTAGGTATAATCTAGGGGTAGAAATCCCAGAGTATGGGAACTGTGTGAATGTACAGTTTTAGTGGAGATTGCAAAACAGATTTTCAAAGGAGTTGTACAAATTCACACTTCCTCCAGGAAAGTAAGAGAGTTATTAACTATTCTCCAATACTTAAAATTTTTATCATTGTTATCATTTGTCTTCACCATTCTGGTAGATTTTGGTGGCATATTGTGGTGTTTTAAGTTTCATTTACCAAGCAAACAGAAAAATTTATCAGATTTTACATTTTGTATTTCAGTGTGTTCTTTGTACATTCTGTTTATTAGTATTTTTTTCAGAAATACTGTTGATAATATATTATTCTATCTATTGACTTTTCTCTCTCTTAATAGTTAACCTTATAAACAAAAGTTTGTTGTTGTTGTTTTTTAATGAAATCCTTTAATGGTTAACACTTTGCATCAGTTAAGTGCCTGTCTACAATGCGGGAGACCTGGGTTCAATCCCTGAGTCAGGAAGATCCCCTGGAGAAGGAAATGGCAACCCACTCCAGTACTCTTGCATGGAGAATCCCATAGAGGGAGGAGCCTGGTAGGCTACAGTCCATGGGGTCACAAAGAGTCGGACACGACTGAGCGACTTCACTCTCACTTTCATCAGGTACTTAAATCAATCTTGGTCTTTTCTAGTAACATGTACAGTCACCCAAATTTTTCTCTGAAGATTGTATTTCATATATATGAAATATATTTAAACTATAATCTGACACCACTCTGATTTCACTGTGTCATCTTAAGATGGCTTAGGCATACAGTTTAGAACTATAAGGATATTGAGATTTTATGTTGTTTTTTTTCTGGTCAGATTTAGCATTATTTTTGAGGATTTTTCCCTATTCAACCCGGTTATCAAGTTTATTAGCAAATATGTTGGTAATTATTTCATATTTTCTCCTCTTTAAATCTGTCATATTTTTTCCCTGTTCAATCATTATGGTTATAATTTGTGGCTTTCCTCTCCTTCTGCTATTTTTCTTGAACAAATTGCCCAGAGGTTATCAAATATATTTTTTTTAAAAAGCTTTGGCCTTCTTGACATTTCCTGTTATATACTTGTTTTTAATTTAATTTTTTATTTAAAAAATACACAACTTTTAAAAATTAGGACACACATTTTAAACTTACATTTGCCTTAAGAAAATATAAATAACTTCATTCATTCTTATTCACATTCACTTGATTCAAGTGAATATATATATATATGGAGATAAATATGTCTGTCTCTTGTCCAGCACTAAGTGATGTCTCTGCTTTTCAACACACTGTCTAGGTTTGTCATTGCTTTCCTGCCAAGAAACACATGTCTTCTGATTTCATGGCTGCAGTCACTATACACAGTGATTTTTGAGCCCAAGAAGAGGAAATCTGTCACTACTTCTACCTTTTCCCCCTCTGTTTGCCATGAAGTAATGGGGGTGGATGCCATGTTCTTAGTATTTTAATATTTAGCTGTAAGCTGGCTTCTTCACTCTTCTCCTTCATCCCCGTCAAGAGGCTCTTTAAGTCTTCACTTTCTGCTGTTAGAGTGGTTTCATCCACATATCTGAGATTGTTGAGGTTTCTGCCACCTATCTTGTTTCCAGCTTGTTACTCACCCAGCCCTGCATTTCTCATGATGTGCTAGCATACAGATTGAATAAACAGGGTGACAGCAGACAGCCGTGTTTCACTCGTTTCTGAATCTTGAACCAGTCAATTGTTCCATACAGGGTTCTAGCTATTGCTTCTTGACCAGCATACAGGTTTCTCAGGAGACAGATAAGATGGGCTGGTATCCCCAACTCTTTAAAAGCTTCCCACATTTTACTATGGTCCACAGAGTCACAGGCTTTTGTGTAGTTGATGAAACAGGTAGATGTTTTTTCTGGACTTCCCTAGCTTTCTCTGTGATCCAGCAAATGTTGGTGATTTGATCTCTGGTTCCTCTTCATTTTCTAAACCCAGCTTGGTCATCTGGAAGTTTTTGGTTTGCATAAGGCTGAAGCCTAGCATTCGTGATTTTAAGCATGATCTTACTAGCATGAGAGATGAGTGCAATTGTCCAGTGATTTGACCATTCTTTAGTACTACTCTTCTTGGGAATTGGGATGAGGATTGACCCTTTCTAGTCCTGTGGCCACTGCTTGGCCTTCCAGATTTGTTGACATATTGAATGAAACATCTTGATAGCATCATTCCTTTGGGGTTTTGAATAGTTCTACTGGAATTCTGTCACATCCACTAGGTTTATTAGCAGCAGTGCTTTCTAACGCCCACATGACTTCACTCTCCAGATTATCTAGCTCTGGGTGGCTGACCACACCATCGTAGTCATCTGGTTCATTTGGATCTTTTTTATACAGTCCTTCTATGTATTCTTTCCATCACTACTTGATCTCTTCAGCATCCACTAGGTCTCTACTGTTCATGTCCTTTATTGTGCCTATCTTTCGGCAAAAGTTTCTCTTTATATCTCCAATTTATTTGAAGAGATCTCTAATCTTTCCCCTTCTGTTGTTTTCTTCTAGTTTTATAGGCTGTTTATTGAGATATTACTTGGCCANACAGAGAGGTGCCTAAGCTGGCCCCAGGCTCAGGCCCCCACAAAGCAGAACTACATCAGGCCTAGACTTTCACTGCATATGAAGCAGCAAAGAGGGAGTTCTTTGGCTCTTTCTTAACCAAGGATAAACAGGAACTTATCTGAACTGACAGCCTGAGGCACAATGGTTTTTGGAAGGTTTTCTCCCTGCAAGAAAAAATTGAGATGTGAACATAAATGGTTTTCTCAGTACAATTATTTGGAGCCTTGAGGTACTGATTTTTCCTCCAAAACAGACACTTGCTGGATCTCTTCTCCCTGAAGAGACAATGCTTTTTGTGTGTGGATAGGGATGAATTTGCCACATTCTCCAAACAATCAGTGATTCTAGGAACAGACTGATGCTGAAGTATTACATTTTCCTTTAATTTAAAATAATGTTACCTAAAGACTTGCCAGGCAATAAACAAAATATACTGGAGCCCCCTCCAGTATGCTAGTATTCTGGCCTTGTATAGGATATTACATCCTCATCATTGGAAAGGAGAAAAATGTCTTAGATTCCATCGTAAATTGCCCAGTAAGCAGATCTGGTCATGTGTGGCCTAGAGCCGTTAAAGGCTAATGGTGAAAAGGAGCATCCCTGGGGAGCAGTGCCTGCCCAGAGCTTTTCCTAGTCTTCTGATTACTCCTGGGATAGCTGACTTCCCTCAATGTGGCATTCACCAGTTTAGAAGCCAGAGTACAGGTCTGCAAGCTTAGTGGGATCCAAAGAAATAACAGTTCATTTTCCTTAATCCCTAAGGTAGGTTGCATGCAAAGTGAGCACCACCCCCTCCCCATTCCTCTTCCCAATGCCTTTGTCAAATTTCCTTCATACAGAAAAAAAGATGATGATTAAAATTCCATGTGGCTCTTATATCCTGAACTATAAGCTTGTAAGCTAAGGGATTTAATAACTGCAATCAATTAAAGCGCATCTTGTTGGAATGCTAACTTTCTGCCCAGAAATCAGTGGAGGAAATTACATTGCTGTGCACAGCTAAGGGAGGGAAAAAAACTCTCCTGACATTCACAAAAGCCTCTTCTTAATCCTTCAAGAGAAAGCACCGTGGCTAGCTCCCCCGGTTTCAATTTGGCTGTGGTTCTATTGTGTGCAGCTGTGTCTTATACTCCCCAAGAAAAATAGGGCAAGAAACTCTCGATGAGGTTGCTCTGTTTGCCCTGAAGTGAAGAATGTTCCCTTCACTCATCATGTTCAATTAGCGGAGTTATTACCCTTTCTTCTGCTGCTGGCTCTGCATTTGCTTTTGGAAGGTGATGTGGCGGCCACCATAGCCAAAATGCACCAGGGTCTTAGGTCCAAGACTGTGGGGTATGGTTGACCCCAGGCCCCAGCATCTAGCATAGGACTCCATGCACAAAACAAATGCAATAAGTATTTGTAAAGTGAAGTCCTACAATTCTGGAGGAAAAAACTAAAGCCCAAGTCAGTAAATCATCAAGAAAGAATAGCTAAAAGCAAGAGAAGACAAGTTGTTGAATTTTTCCAGTTTCATCCAATACTCTTATGGGAGTCATACTTTCACCTCTAGAAGGCAGACCTGAAATGCAGTGACAGCCTGGGGACGCTTGAGACCTAGCAGGCTGTGTCAGACCTATAGGAGCTTCCACGCTGGCCAGGGCAGGCTACAGGGGATGTTGATTCTCCGGGCATGCATGCTGGTCCTGATTGCTCCTTGGCCCTGTGAGCTCAGCAGCCCTCATCTCCTTCCTAATGTGTTTTGGCAGAAACAAAGAAAATAATCATAAAAAAGAAATCCCACAGAAACAATGACGTAACCCAGTCCATGAAAGCATTTTACACAAAGCCCTGAATCACAGTCTGAACCTAGACAACCTTCTCCACTCTAGCTCCCTGTGTTCAAATCCCACCAGCCCTTCAAGGACAGCTCCTGTGCTCTAATTTCCTTTCACCACAGCTAATTTCTCCTTTCTCTGTATTCCCGGGGTATTTTATTGACGTTTTCCTTCTGCATCAAAGTTTAAGATTTTTAGCTATACTTGAAGGTCAGGATCTATATCTAATTGATCTTTGACTTATCCCCAAAGGATTTACAATATCTAACATTTAATTAATAGCCAAATGAGGTTAAACACTTTATTCCCTATATATGAATAAGTATCAATTATCCAAACTTTCATCAGCTCTATAAGCATCATATCCTGAAGGTAATAAATATGCTGAGAAAATGAACACAACTTTATAATGAACTCTCAGTTATCCTCTTTATTCTTGTTGTTTAGTCACTAAGTCAGAGCCGACTCTCTGTGACCCAGTGGACTGCAGCATGCCAGGCTTCCCTATCTTTCACTATCTCCTTGAGTTGGCTCAAATTCATGTCCATTGAGTCGGTGATGCTATCTCAACATATCATCCTGTTGCCCCCTTCTCCTTTTCCTTCAATCTTTCCCAGCATCAGGGTCTTTTCCAACGAGTCATCAGGTGGCTAAAGTATTGGAGCCTCAGCTTCAGCATCTGTCCTCCCAATGAATATTCAAGGTTTATTTCCTTTAGAATTGACTGGTTTGATCTCCTTGCTGTCCAGAGGACTCTCAAGAGTCTTCTCCAGCACCACAGTTTGAAAGCATAAATNGGTGGCTAAAGTATTGGAGCCTCAGCTTCAGCATCTGTCCTCCCAATGAATATTCAAGGTTTATTTCCTTTAGAATTGACTGGTTTGATCTCCTTGCTGTCCAGAGGACTCTCAAGAGTCTTCTCCAGCACCACAACTCGAAAGCATCAATTCTTTGGCACACAGCCTTCTTTATGGTCCAACTCTCACATCTGTACATGACTACTAGAAAGACTATAGCTTTGACTATATGGACCTTTGTTGGCAAAGTGATGTCTTTGTTTCTTAATATGCTGCCTAGGTTTGTCATAGCTTATTCAACAAACCTCTGTCCATAGTTCTTCAGGCACTCTGTCTACCAGATCTAATCCCTTGAATGTATTAATCACTTCTACTGTATAATCATAAGGGATTTCATTTAAGTCATTCCTGAATAGCCTAGTGATTTTCCTTACTTTCTTCAATTTAAGCCTGAATTTTTCAATAAAGAGCTCATGACCTGAGCTGCAGTCAGCTCCAGGTCTTGTTTTGCTGGCTGTATAGAGCTGCTGCTTCTTCAGGTGCAAAGAATATCATCAGTCTGATTTCGGTATAGACCATTTGATGATGTCCATGTGTAGACTCATCACTTTGTTGTTGGACAAGGGTGTTTGCTATGACCAGTGTGTTCTCTTGACAGAACTCTGTTAGCCTTCACCCTGCTTCATTTTGTACTCCAAGGCCAGACTTGCCTGTTACTTCATATCTCTTGATTTCCTGTTTTTGCATTCCAATCACTTATGATGAAAAGGACATCTTTTTTTTTTTTTTTAATGTTCTAGAAGGTCTTGAGGTCTTCATAGAACCANTCACCCTGCTTCATTTTGTACTCCAAGGCCAGACTTGCCTGTTACTTCATATCTCTTGATTTCCTGTTTTTGCATTCCAATCACTTATGATGAAAAGGACATCTTTTTTTTTTTTTTTAATGTTCTAGAAGGTCTTGAGGTCTTCATAGAACCAGCCAACTTCAGCTTCTTCTACATCAGTGGTTGGGGCGTAAACTTGGATTATTGTGATGTTGAATGGTTTGCCTTGGAAAAGAACCAAGATCATTCTGTCATTTTTGAGACTGCACCCAAGTACTATGTTTTGCACTCATTTGTTAACTATGAGGGCTACTCCGTTTCTTCTAAGGGATTCTTGCCCACAGCAGTAGATGTTGTGGCCATCTGAATTACATTCCCCCATTCCCACCCATTTTAGTTCACTGATTCCTAAAATGTTGATGTTCACTCTTGCCACTCCTGGTTGACCACGTCCAGTTTACCTGATTCACATACCTAACATTCCAGGTTCCTGTGCAATATTGTTCTTTACAGCATCATACTTTGCTCTCACCACCGGAAACACCCACAGCTGAGCACTGTTTTTGCTTTGGCTCAGCCACTTCCTTCTTTCTGGAGCTATAGATTCTGAGCAACTGACAGTGATCTCTCTGTGTATAAAGACAAGACAAAGAAAAATTACTTGAAATTTCAAGCTCTCCACAAAAACGAGAAAGCTAAATTTTACCAACTAAGAAGAGCATTACCTGGGTTAAGGGTCTTCCCTAATTGGCAGTAGACTGAGGACTCCTCACCGTCTCGTTATCCCAAATAATTGGCAATTTATGGAAGAATCAATAATGGAGTATTTTACCTGCTAATTTAGTTCTAAAGGTCATCACCCTCCATGCATTTTCTGACTGTTTGAGAGGGAGAGGGACATGTGTTGAGTGAACTGACACTGTGTGAGCACCCAATTAATAATAAGCACCTGGCTTTAAATGATGAATGTATTTCCAGGTTTATCATCATGCTCACTGATGCTAATGATTTCTCTGTGGCAAGAATTTCTTAGATGGGAAAAATGGGCTACAGAAAAATTAAACAACGTGTCTTGTTTTGAACTCCCTAACAGCAGCAGACCTGGTCCCTCTCACAGCTGTGTCTACACAAACAGTCAGACTAGCATCCTACTGTGGAGGGGTGAAGAGCCAAGTTTCTGCCAGGCATCTTTTTTTTCCAGTGGACATATGACACATCCAATACACACATGCACAAATACACCCTTACATACACACATGTCTGCTCCAATCAGAAGTCCTAGAACAGACCCAAAATCAATCTTCTATATTCAGTAGTTTAAAAAAATAAACACACAATTGCTTTAAAAAGTGCACACAGAATTCTTTATTGAAAAACACAGAACAGTCACTGCGTTAATCATTACATGTATGTAAATAGATAGGATGGTACCAAAACATATCAGTTAAGTCAATTGGGATTTTTTTTTTTTTTTTTTTGCGCTTACACAAAGGGTTGATGAATTTTTTTGACTCACCAGTTCATTTTGAGGAATTTGTCTCCGAGACAGACATTGAAGCTGACCTCTCTGGCTTGTCACCAAAGACTTCCGAGGACACAGTACAGCCAGAGCTACTTAAGGTCGGCCCTCCAGAGCCTCTCAGACCTGGGAGTTTTTTCTGTCCTTTATTTCATATCATCATCCTCACAAAACTTACTCTTCTATAAATGTAAACAATCTCATTGACAGTTGCATTCTGCTTTTCTCAAAATAGAACACATTGCAGTGGAGTCTGAGTGAGTGAAGGAAGGAATGGACAAATATAGGGCCCTTGTTTGGGGGTACGTAGGGTTTATCATAAGGTTTTAAGATGTGCAACAGTTCAAAGAACTTTTTGAGGAATTCAAAGGTTGGTTTAAAACTACTTCCTTGGGCTCCATTCTATTTCAGTTATGTTTTCCCTTCTATAGATGGGGCCTACTGTTACCCATAGTGAATTGGAGATTGAGAGCCTATTTGAGTCAAAATGGCCATCTGGTTCTTCTGCCAAACGGATATCAAAGAAGCAGAAATGTTAAAGAACGTATAGACTGAGTCTCAGAGGGCCACCATAGGCACAACTCTCAGGGGCGCTATTCACATCACGGTCTGCAAGAGAAGTGAGGGATCCCCAGGATCAGTAATCTCACCCCTTTCCTTGCTGGTTTGCTTAATAACTGACTAAGAGGTCAGTATTTGTGGAGTGAGTAAAGGTCAATACAAGGAACCATGGCAAACACAAGAAGGGAGCACTGAATTCCCTGGGGAATCAGGGCGTTCTTCATGGACTAGGCTACATTTGAGCAATATCTTAAAAGATGGCTAAAAGAACCAGAAGTTTGTTTCAAGTGTATGGAACTGTGAATGTTGAAGCATGGAGCTATATAAAAGCCTGGCATGACTGGAAAGATGGAAAAAGTGCAGTGCGTGCAGGTAGCAGAGGACTAAACCAGTCATGGACTCCCAAATGTGTGCATCAAACTTCTGTTTTTCAGCTCTTTCTTGTCCAGGTCTGCCTGGATGAACAGGTCAGAACAGGCCTCCCTATCTGAGTCATGTGCTGCCACTCGTGTTACCAAGCATCAGCCAACTGGATGTCTGGGGCCACCACATCCTTTAAAATTTAAACAAAACTTCCGCTGATGGAAAACCAGCATCCCTTCCTAATCTCTGCGGTTGCTCCAGGCACCACTACCTCCTACTACTTGCTTCTTCTGCGTTATCTCCTCTTCCTCCTTTGCTGGATACCATCTAACAAATCAGATCCCTCTATTCCCCAAAGGCACAACTGGCACAGAGCCATCTGTGTAGGAAGTTTTACTGAAGGTTTAAAAGTACCAGTGGGTTACAGTACAGTGCAGCCAATTAAACAGAATATTAAACAGCCCTTTCTTTTTTAATTTTTTTAACACCGAAAACATTTTGTATTGGGGTATAGCCAACTTACAATGTTGTGATAGTTTCAGGTGAACAGCAAAGGGACTCAGACATACATATATATGTATACCATCCCTGTCATTCCATTCCTGGAAGGTTCTCCCAGCCACCTTCTGCGGTGGAACCTGGCAGTTTCCTGGAATTCAGTTCCACTCTTCTGCTCATCTTCTGCTGACTGCCCACAAATCCCTGATTCCTATGGCTTTGCTGACACAAAGCAGTTCGGTTCATCCAGTCTGTCCTCCATTTATCATAGGGGATCTCTGTGTGGTGGTTTTTCCTTTCCCTGCTACATCCTTAAAGGGCAGTGTGAGGGACTTACCCCCCAAAGCCCCGCTATTTAATTAGAGGTAGAGACTCACCTAAGGTGCTGCCAATTCTGTCAGTGAAATTGCTGGGGACTATCTATGATTTTACTCCATCAATTTTTGGCCAGATTGAAAAAAAAAAACACACACACACATAAAAAATTCCGTTCTCTTCTGAAGATTGCAAAACCCTTCCGTCTCTAGAATGTGTAAACAGAGACATAGTAACTGAAGGGACTCTCCCTTTGGCCATTCCGTGGGCCTTTGTGTTGTCTTTTGCTGCTGTTGTTTGAGTTTGGCCTGCAAGCTCAGGTCAAGGGATTAAAGGCAGGCTTGGTTGTGTCAGGAGCACGTGGAGCGGATTGCCTTCTAGGCATTTCCTGTATGGGATGCAGGACCTGCACATGCGCAGAAGGCCAGCCCAGCCTGGGTACCTGGCAACCTCAGAGGGATAGAGCCCAGGGGCAGGAAGAGATAGGGGGAAGGGCTGCCATGCGTGCAAGTATAAGGGGAATACCCGACAAAGCAAGCCAGATCAGAACTCCACTCCACTGGTCTCTGTACTGTTCTGGATCCAGCTATCCTCTTCTATGCAGTGAAAAATCCCACTTAGATGGTCTCTAACATCTGTGCTCCTGTCATTTAAAAAATTAGGAGACTCATAAGACCCTTTCAGTGCCCTAATGAGTAGAGCAGCTTTATTCGTGGAATTTCATACATTCTGTGCTGCCATGTTCGGTTTAGGGTGACATAATTTCAGTAAGTCCTTGACCAGGCGTGCCCAGGGTTTTGGAAGCCATGTTTCATATATGACACAGACACATTCTGGTGGTAAAGTTTAACCATATAAGGTTCCTGGTTGACATAATAAACTTTCTGAAATTATAAGGTAAGATACTGTGAGCTATAGTATTTTCTTACTGGTGTCTTTTTTTTTGTTTTTATTTATTATTTTGGCACATGTAGTCAGAAGTCTTAGCAGGTACAAGGGGTTAGAAGTAGAAAACTGCGCTTACTTGAAAGCATCAAATGATTGGAAAAGCAAAACACAAAAGGCCAAAACCTAGAATTTTGTCAACACTGAGAAACAATCAAACCAGAGTGTGGCTGCCTGGGCTCAAATCCAGCTCCGCCACATCCAAGCTGGCAACTAAGTCACTTAACCTCTCTGTTCCTCCTCTGTAGTGGGTGTAATAGCACCACCAACATCACTGGCTGGTTGAGAGATGACTGGGTTAATATATGTCAAGCACTTGGAAGGGTGACCAGACATACGTGTTAAAGGCTACATAAATCCAGCTGTGTTTGTCAAATCACAAATTTGATACTGACAATTATTGAGCACCTACTATGCACCAGGCTCTGTGCAAGATTTAGAATACAAGGGTCGACAGAATCCACTGTGCTTCAGGGCTCATAGTCCCACATCCAAGAAGGACAGATTCATTCAAGACACACACACACACACACACACACACAGACCCATTCTGGTCAGCTACCTGAATGTGATCACTGTCCTTCAGATATATTAATTTGTAAGAAGCCTGCCCATCGCAAGCACATAAGGCCACCTTGAAGGTCTTAACGTGTTGTGTTACTGCTTTGCTTTGTCACCACGGGCTCTGATCTCTCTTCCGCGGACACTTGCATGTACCTGGTCCCGTGCCTGCCGCTTTCCACCCAGCAGTGGCTCCACATGGGACTCCACTCTGCCTCCCAAATGCCTCCAACCCAAGGCTGTGGGAGGTGAGCTTGTTCTGAGCACATTAATCTGCTTTGCAGACTCCGTTTTCAGCTTCCTTTCCTTACCCAGAAGGGAAATTATGCCACCACCCTCTAGCCCATCCAGGACTGTAGATGGTGACTTTTTCTCCCCACAACAGGAATCAGCACCAAGAGCTTTGCTAATTATCCCTCCCTTTTCCACCCGTAAGCTTACAAGTTCCTCTTGTTTTCTCCCTTCATCTCAAAAAGCATAGTAAATGCTAACTTCCTGTCAGTAAGCCAAGTTGCAGACACCTAGTTAACTGCTTTATTTGAATCATCTTGTTTAATTTATTTGTAAATTCAGCAGTACCTGGGCATCTACCAGGTACTAGGTGCTGTTCTAAAAGCTGAGACTGCAATAGTAACTCTGACAAATAAACAGAAGCTTTCTTAAAACTTCCATTGCAGTGAGGAGAGACAGACAATAAATAAATAGCAAGCCATGTGTGTACTCTGTTGTTTAGTCGTGTCTGACTCTTTGTGACCCCATCGACTGTAGCCACCAGGCTCCTATGTCCATGGAATTTTCGAGGAAAGGATACTGGAGTGGGGTGCCATGAGCTGCTCCAGGTGATCTTCCCTACACACGGATCAAACCTGCATCTCCTACATTGGCAGGCGGTTCCTTACCCCTGAACCACCTGGGAAGCCCTATAAGAACAAAAACTAGAAATAAAATAGATTGATGGGATGAAGAGACTGGGGCTACTTGAGAAGGATGTCCAGGGAATGCACCAAGAGTATCTGGGAGAGGGGAATGTGGAAGGAAGAAGGCTGGAGAAATGAGTAAAGGCCAGAGCTCTCAAGTCAGAGCTGAGGTTTGGAATTTATTCTGCTGCTTTGTGGAGAATGGATTATAGGTAAGAGAGGGCAGTTAGGAGACTGTCTCTCTACCCAGGAGAAGGAGCCTTGGTACCAGGGTGGAGAAGGTGGTGATGGAGCTTGAGTTGGAGAAGCCATGAATTGAGGATCTTTTAGAATTAAGGTGAGTAGAACTTGCTGGAAAATTGAGATGAGATAGGGAAGGGGAAGCAGAGGAAGAGAGAATTCAAGCGTGACTCCCAGGCAGGGGGAAAGACTATGGCAGGAACCAATCTGAGGTGGGGAAATCAGGACTTCTTTTAGACATGTATTGTTGAGAAGTTGATTAGTCCCTGAGAAGATGTCAGTGCCCACAGAGGTCAGAGAAGTTAGGGACAAAGATGTAAATTCACGAGGCGTTAACATGTAGACAGGATTAGATGAGATATGCTATAAAGGAGTAGAGATGCAGAAGAGAACATGATCCAAGAATGCAACACAATCTAACCGGGTCATACTGCTCTTATTCCAACTTTGCAGATAAGGAAAATAAACTTGGACAGGTTAAGCGATTTGCTCAAGGCCCAGTAAACGGTGGCACTGGGATTTAACCCAGGCAGTCTGCTCCCATCCACTTCGCCATAGTGGACACAATGGCGCTTTGCTTCCTTCATGTGTCACAATCTCTCTGCAGGAAGAAGATGATGACGGTCTGCCTAAGAAAAAGTGGCCTACAGTAGATGCTTCTTATTATGGTGGCCGAGGCGTTGGAGGCATTAAAAGGATGGAGGTAAGGACAGCTTCACTTACTCATGTCTACGTGCTGACTACTCAGTGATAGAAAACCAAAGCAAAATGGTGAAAACTCACACTTAAGCTCGAATGATGACTCTTGAGGCATCAATGGAGAAATGGCAAGTATAGCCTTTTACCTCTGCACCCCGGTGTCTTGTCCACTGTGAGTCAGAGCAATTCATTCATTAGCCCAAGTCCCCCTACCCCCACCCCAGTGCTTTGTTCTATCACTGGAATACAATCCAGAGTTCTTACTGGGCCCACAATGCCTTTGCGTGTGCTGTTCCCACGCCCTGGGTGGTCTCTCCCCCAAATGCCCATGCCCCTTGCTTGCTTTCGCTGCTCCTCCAGCCCTTCCCCTTTCCCCTTCTCTACTCCACCCCTCTTCTCTGGCCCTCATGACCCAAAAGAAATGAGGACCGGGTAGCACATCGTAGTTGTTTGTGATCCCTGTTCTCCAGGGGCATCATATTTTATTTTGTCATTTTGTGGGAGTTTTTGTATGTTATTTATTTTAGGTTCGTTGGGGAGAAAAGGGCTCCACAGAAGAAGGTGCTAAGTTGGAGAAAGCAAAGAATGCGAGAGTCAAGATGCCAGAGCAGGAGTATGAATTCCCTGAACCCCGAAATCTCAACAACAACATGCGCCGGCCCTCCTCTCCCCGGAAGTGGTATTCTCCGATCAAGGTGTGTCTCTTTCTACTCAAAAACCCATCCTCACTCCTTGTAAAACACTTACATAGGAAGAACCAGAATCTCTTGAGATGGTATCAAACCAAAATCCAGCTTATCACAAAGAAACAAATTTCTCAAATCATGGACTTGAAAGTTTAAATGTGTACTTTCTCAGTTTCCACAATATCAAGGTGAGAGCTGGGCTTTTTTGTTTTAATTGGAGTATTGTTGATTTACAGTATCTTCTTGTTAGTTTTAGGTATACAGCATAGTGATTTAGTTTCATGTATATATATTCTTTGTCAGATTCTTTACCATTATAGGTTATTACAAAATATTAAGTATAGTTCCCTGTGCTATACAATAGGTCCNTATTGTTGATTTACAGTATCTTCTTGTTAGTTTTAGGTATACAGCATAGTGATTTAGTTTCATGTATATATATTCTTTGTCAGATTCTTTACCATTATAGGTTATTACAAAATATTAAGTATAGTTCCCTGTGCTATACAATAGGTCCTTTTGTTTACCTGTTTTATTTATAGTAGTTTCTATCTGTTAATCTCAGACTCCTAATTTATCCTCCCCCCCTTTCCTGTTTGTAAACCATAAGCTCGTTTTCTGTGTCTGTGAGTCTGTTTCTGTTTTTTTAAATAAGCTCACGTATAATTTTTGTAGATTCAGCGTATAAGTGATAGTGTATAGTATTCATCTTTCTCTAACTTACTTCACTTACTGTGATAATCTTTAGGTCCATACATGTTGCTGCAAATGGCATTATTTCATTCTTTTTTTTTACAGCTGAGTAATATTATTGTGTGTGTGTGTGTGTGTGTGTGTGTGTATACATCACATCTCTTTTTCATTTATCTGTTAACGAGCATTTAGGTTGTTTCCATGTCTTGGCTATTGTAAACAGTGCTGCTGTAAACACTGGGGTGCTTGATAGTTTTCATCTTTTCCTGATATATGCCCAGCAATAGGAGCTGGGCTTCTTAAAATCCCCATGGCAGAGTGGTTGAATGAGAGTGGATTTAAAGAAAGTGACTTGGGTAGTAACCCCAGAAAATGATTATAACTTTCAATAACTTCATTGGTAGGCTTTCCATAGTCTAACAACAATAGCTGGATTCTCCTTAGTGCCTAATATCTATCCTTCTTGCCGCAACAGGAGCCCATTGCCCTTTATTCAAGCTGTGTGCTGGTGGAATGGGCTGTGCTGGCCATGAGTCTAACGCTCATTCTCTCTGGCTGCGAACAAAATGTCTTATTTCTCCAGCATCTCTCTTCCCCCTCACAGTTCCACAGCTTATTGACTTATTGAGAAATTTAAGTCATAGGAGGCAGTTAATGCTTCCTAAAGGCCTCTTTTCTCTTCCTCATGGGTGCAGATGTCTTTGAATTCATGTGATTCATTCAGCACCCTTGGTCCTTGGTCTTCCCCATAAGCATCTGCACTGTCCCAACCATCAAAGAGCACTAGAAAATTGTAGCCAAAAAGACCGACATAGTCTACCAGAAAAACTAGTGTGGTAGAGTCTTTGCTCTGCCTGGGTCTGTCTGGAATCCAAGGCTCCAACTCAGATCTGCACCCCATAGCTCTGTGCTGCAGACAGAACTATGCCAACTCCAAGGCCTCAGGTGAAAGACTCAATACAAGAACTACCTCTCTTTGCGAAAGAATGGATACATGTATATGTGTGGCTGAGTCTCCTTGCTCACCTTTGAGTCCACCTGAAACTATCACAAAATTCTTAATCAGCTATACTCCAAAATAAAATAAAAAGTTTAAAAAAAAGAACCAGATCTCAGCATCAGCAACCCCCCCCACACACACACACACACATACAGCTCTACCCCTCTTCCAGTGATAAACTGAGATATTTGCTAATTTCAGAGCAGCTCTTCTCCCATGAAATCCAAAGAAGTAACCATTTTTCACAGTGGAGGAAACTTTCTTGGTATTTGTCTCTGCTCAGTTGAATTACCTCATTCTCAAACTAATCTCAGTGCATTGTCATTTTGGTTTGTTGTGTTTCAAGTGGTGAGATTCTTAAGATAAGCCACCCCTCCTCTCCTAGAGCAATGGGTTGAACTCTGGAAAAAATGTGGCCCAAATGTAGTTTGCTTGACTAACAGCTGTTTGCTTCTAATTATATTCTAATGTGGAACATTCAGTGGCGTGCATGCATGCACAGACAGGAAGGAGCCAAGGAGAATCTCAGATGAAGGCAAAAGGGGATTTTCTATTATGTTGTTTTCAGAAATCTGTACCTTGTGACTAATACAACATATTTGGTAAGAGCCAGGGTTTCATCTCTGTAATCTTGGATATTGAGAGAGCTTTAATTCTATCTGAAGAATTCATATTTGCTTGAGAGCATGTTATTCATCTGTTAACTAGTGGTCTAAGACTGAGTTTTATGAAACAAATGAGCATATGGACAACTAGAAATCTCAAAATACTCCCAACAGGCACTTGAAAATAGTGTCAGTTGAATTGAATATTTGTTGTGTACCCACTGTGTGCCGGTACTGCTGGATATTGAGTCTATCAATTCAGTTGCTCAGTCGTGTCTGACTCTATAGAGGGTCTTAAACTTGGCTGAGAATCAGTCACCTGTAGGAGCTTTAAAAACACAAATTCCCAGGCCTACTGTCTCAAACCTCGTGATCCGGTTTCACAAAAGGCTTTCAAAGTCTCCCTGGCCTTCATGACCTGCCCACTTTTTCTCATGAAGTGAAACTCCTTTTTTCCCCTAATTTTCTCCCTTTTCAAATTTCCCATCCAAACTCCCTAAGGGAGACCCCACTGTTGCCTCAGTTACTGCTCCCTCCCCAGCCCCTGCTCTTCAGCCTTGGTCACTCTGTGTGTGTGTGTGTTTGCACGCTGGTTCTCAAAGTGTGGTCCCTGAATGGGCAGCATCAGCATCCCCCAGGAGCTTGTTAGAAATGAACACCCTCAGGCCCCAAGCCTGACCTGCCGAATCAGCAGCCTTGGGGCTGGGGCCCAGTTAAGAAGGGATCACCCAAGGTACCAACCAGCCTTCCAGAGGAGGCTCCCTGACGGCAGGAACCATGGTGCATGGCAAAGTGACCACAATCATGCCTCGGAGACATCCTAAGTTTCACATGGGTCTATTGTTCTCCCAAATGCAGCTGCTGGATTAATGTTGAATGGTTGGAAAACTACATGTTAAGGGATCACCAAAAAAGCCAGCTGGAAAACACCTGTGATGCTGGTGGGCTCATAGGCGCCTCTGTAGGACCCCTTTGTTGGGACATGAGAAAGTGTGAATGCTCCTCCTGCTGCTGGAGCAGCTCACACCAAGGCTTACGTAGCACAGCTCGTTCGTGAGACTGCTCCTGTTTGTGAGTCTTCCCCCAACCAGATCTGATCCCTGCTGGAGGCACCAATTATGCTTAACTCATCTTTGAATCACCCACAAACAGCACTGTACCTGGCATGGAGTAGGGATTCCTCCACCTCTTGTTAATAGAGCTGACGCATGGGATGTAATTATGAAACCACACCCAGAGCATCATGCTGGATAGACTTTCTCCTGTGACCTACACAGACCACTTTGGTACTCTCGGACTACAGAATGTGACGTTCTTCTTGCCATCTCTTTGAGGCAAGGAGAGAAAAAGAGGTCATCCTATGTGTATCTGGGCCATATGGGCAAGGCAAGGGAAAGAACAAGAAAGTTTGAGAGCAGAAGCACAGAACAGAATTGGAAAGTCGTAATGTACACTGTTCAGAAGAAGAGCAGATTCTCTACCAGAACTTCAGCCTTTGGACTGTAACCCCACGTGTGGTTCACGATGCACCCCGTTCTAGCCACAATGTCTATACACACTCACTAGGCCTTGGACAAAGCATTCAGCCTCAAGCTGTGCCATAAACTCTATTTCCCTTTCCTGAACCCTCTTGCTGGATTTGTCTTGGTCCTGGCAGGAAACAGAAGGCACACTCAAGAGGGTCAAAGTCACACAGTTCTGGGCAGGATTGAGAGAATCCGTGGCAATGATGAGGCACGCAGGCACTCAACAGTGAGAGCTGTGACACCCCTGGGCCTGAAGGGCAAGGAGAGGAAAAGGTGTTACTGGACCCAGTGAGAGCTGCAGCCCTGGAGTAGAGGTCACCCAGCGGGAGCTGTGGCCACAGAGAGGGAGTCAGTAATCTAAATCTGCCCTGCTCCCTGTTTTAATATGTTCCACAAGCTAAGAACGGTTTTTGTATTTTTTAATGATTTTATTAGCAGCTACATAATAGCCTTGAGTTTGCCTCTTGACCTATAAAACCTGAAATATTTACCCTCTGGGCCTATACAGAAAATGTTTGCAGACCCCTGCTCTATAAGAAAGCAGCCACTGATGGAAGTGGGGGTCGGGGAGGGAGTAGAAGGAACAAGTACCAACCTCCCTGTTATTTTGCCCTCTTCTCTCCTTTTTTAAATTGAAGTATAGCTGATTTACAATGGTGTATCAGTTTCAGCTATACAGCAAAGTGATTCCATTATATTTTTTTTCTTTTTCAGATTCTTTTCCATTATGGGTTATTAAAAATACTGAGTATAGTTCCCTGTGCTATATGGTGGGGTCCTTGTTGGTTATCTATTCTATATCTAGTAGATCTAGTATTGTGTATATGTTAATCCTAAACTCCTGATTTATCCCTCCACCCCTTAACCCCCCTTTGGTAATCATAATTCATTTTCTATGTTTATAGGTCTGTTTCTGTTTTGTAAGTAAATTCACTTATATCATGTTTTTTTTCAGATTCCACATATAAGCAATATCATAATGTTTGTCTTTGTCTGACTTACTTCACTTAGCATAATAATCTCTAGGTCCATCCATGTTGCTGCAAATGGCATTATTTCATTCTTTTTGATGGCTGAGTAATATTCCACTATACACACACACACACACACACACACACACACACACACACACACACACACACACAGACATGCACATGCACGCGCACTCCACATACTCTTTATCCGTTCATCTGGCTGCTGTCGTCTTCTGGTGCTACCTGCTGGCCAGACCAAAGGGAAGCTAAATGATGCCATCTGTTGAGGTTGCTCTTCCAAGGCATGGAACAAGGAAGGCAGAGAATTGCAGAGAGTGGATGGGGGCAGGCAGCTCATGGAGGATGGCCCACCCCCTCTCTGCCCCACTATCAACTGGGAGAACATTTCCACCCAAAGCAAAACTTTCAGAAAGTTCTAGAAAGAGTCCTGGTTCCCCAGTGAAGGTGGTCAGAATCACACACCTTAAACTGGTTGCATTTGACTCAGTTTCTCAAGCATTCCAGGAAATAGATTTGAGGGCCAGAGAAGCAGGGGAGCACATTGCCTCAGCACACCCCATGGGAGCTCAGTAGGAGAAGGAGTCCACAGCAGGCTGCTCCCTGCCATTGCCCAGGCTAATTTAAGGCACTGACCACACTGACCACACTTTACCCTTTCCTCATTCCAGCCTCATGATCAGGAAATTTTCCGATATTTGGCTTGAATTTTTCTTTGCTCGGTTTTCACCCCCTGGATTTACAGCAATCCCGTGCTTCTCATTAAATTGGGACTGACCGCTTCAGGCGAGTTAAGTAATGCCCAGATGTATGGCCACCAGAAAGATTAAAAGCAGGTCTGTTTTCAAGTTTGCTGGAAGGCTTGCAGCCTTCAGAGGAATGATTTTCCTCCTTTTCCAGTAGCTCCTCCCTTTGACTGGCAGTGACAGAAATGACAGCCGAAGGACAAAAGCCAGACCCTGGCTGGCCCTGCAGACCGCTGTGTCCTGCAGAAGAGCCTGACCGGCCTGTGCTGCTCACAGCGCCGGGAAGCCGGTGGTCTTCTGTTCATTTTCTTTCAGGCAAACCTGTCATCCCTGGCCTTAAGCACCTTGACCTTGTAATCAAGCAGCATTCAGTGCTGAAACTGCACTGAACGAAGCTGTATGCCATCCAGTAAGACACACTGAAGCCTTAAATGTTGTCAGATGTGCTGTTGATGTTGAACAGACATTTTTTTGCCCTTTCCTAGCTACAATTTAGAATGGTTCCAAACATGTTTTAAACAAAGACCAAAAGAAGAGAGAAAAAAAATTACCATGTGTGAGTGTGTCTATGTGTGGGTATGTGTAGGGGAAGTTTCTAAGTTATGCATTCATTTGTTTCATTTAAGGAGAAGCATGAGTCACAATGTTTACTATATATTTTGAAGTACAAAAAATTAGTATTAATCTCTCACATCCCTCTAAGTTGAACTACCCTCAAAATTCCCAGCTTCTGATTAACTTCCAAGTAGCTGAGGCAGACAAACCAGAAGAGAAGATACAGCTGCTGCCTGCCCACCCCTCCTCCCACTCCCAAAAAAGGAAAGAAAGGCAGCCACAAAGCCCATGCACTGAGATGCTTTGAGCGATGGACCTCACAAATCTCCTGGCATGGTCTTCTTGTTTAGGAAGGAACAAGCGAGCGTTGATGTAAAATTCCCGGTTTGCCAGGCTTTGTGGATTGGAATATATTGATTATCAGGCTGGGGCAGAGTTGGGGAACCTGGAATTGGTACACTTCTCATGTTATAGTCAAAGTGTGTCGATTTCATATGAAAGAAAGATACATGTAAATGTCAGCTAATACACTGTGGTGGAGGATTCCCAGAATGGTGGAGAATCTTTAAGCTTTGCAGAAGCATCCCTCCTGCAAGTGAGGACCTGTGTCTTAAAACGCACCTTGTAGAGAGGGGCATGCAGGCAGGACCCTCAGATCTGAGAGAAATAGTGGCATCAACTCAAAGGCTCCCCCCAGGCTGTGAGTAAAGCCCACCGACTACTTGGAAGAATCTCCTGAGGCTCTTCTGGCCCCAAAGGGATGTTATTAATAAGCCCAGTAGCTACTGTCTTGCAATGACAAAACTTCTGCCTCCTCTCAGAAAATCAAGCAAAGGAACCTTGTTATGTACTTCTCTTTGACTTTTAAGAGTCATTTTTCATCCTCTTGATTCTAAACACACTTACTCTAAAGCTTACTTCAGCTCTTGCATAAAATGCTACCTGATGTATTGACAGAAGTACAGCAAGGTATAGGATGTATAGATTACCCCAACTGTCTCCTATGCCACACAGAATGGGGACTTTGGATTCATTTGTGGAACTTTTAGAATTCAGAACACTGAGGGCTACAGTCAGAACTAGCTGGTCTTACCTTGGCCAGAACAGCTGTTGATAGCAGCTCACCTGGATGAAGGGCACACCGGGGTGACACATGTATTGCAAGTCAGGCACAGTCCCGAGGGCCTTTCTTGCACTCACTCCTTCACTTCTCACCAACGCCCTCAAAATCAGAAACTGCTACTACTCCTTCTGTTTTACAAATGGAAGAATCAAGGCACAGAGGGGTGACTTGCCTAAATTTACACGGCTAATAAGATGTTTCTTGATTTATTTTATTACTGACAAAGCATCCATTCCAGCTAGCCATGCAATCTGTTATTAATCAAGTAGTAGAAAGGACTGGGAGCCTGGAGGTAAAAGACCAATCAGGAAACTATTCACAGGATGAGTGACAGGTGATCAAGGCCAAGGCAGTAGCCGAGGGGACAGTGGGGCAGGGCTGGACAGGATGAAGCAAGAGGGAAGATGAGACAGAACATCCCAGGCATGGTCGAAGTTGGATGTGAAGGAGTGGCAGAGAGAGAGGAGGTGAGAATGACCTGTCAGTCATTGCCTGTCTCGATGTCAGTGGTGCTCCATGACATACTCAAGGCAGGGTGCCAAAGGAGGAGCAGGTTGGGGGAAAATTATTCAATATGTGATGTTTGGGGGTTTTTTATACCTGTGATATGTTTACAACTAAGATTTGGCAATTGGATCGGAAGCTTATATGAGCCATGGGCAGACAGGTGGAAATTTGACCCATGAGACTAAGTGAGAGTAGGAGGGGTGAGCATTCTGCCTGGGGGTGAGTCTAGTAGAGGGGGGACACCAAAGGGACCCTCTTGCATCAAGTGTAGGCAGAGGGGAGGGGAAGAAGAGGCTGAAAAGGATATGAGAGAGTTAAGAAGGAGCAGGCAGAGCCAAGGTTTAGCCAAGCCTTAGCAAAGCAGCTGTGGTGGAGTGTTGGGGGTCCCCAGACACCGTCATAGAAGCCAGGGGGAAAGGCGGAAATGAGGTTGCAGGACAGAGTGGAGGACGGGCGCTCCATGCTTGTAAAGTACAAATTATTGGATTCTTACTTGTCATCTTACATTCACTTCCATCTTTCTACAGGGCATTCCAAATTATCATTTTGATGACTTTACCTAAGGATTAATACATTGATAACATTGAAGAAATGCTTTCTGTGAGACAAGTATCTTACTTCAAGGGCTTCCCAGGTGGCGTTAATGGTAAAGAACCTGCCTGCCAACGCAGGAGACATAAGAGACCGGGTTCAATCCCTATGTCAGGAAGATGCCCTGGAGGAGGGCTCGGGGACCCACTCCAGCATTCTTGCCCAGAGAATCCCATGGACAGAGGAGCCTGGAGGGCTACAGTCCATGGGATCACCAAGAGTCGGACATGACTGAAACGACTTAGCATGCACATATCTTACTTCAATATCTAATTGTAAGCCTTTTAAGAAATCCATAGAGCAGACAATATTATTATCTCTTTTCTTTTTAAAGATGAGAAAGGTAAGACTTAAGGACATGAAACAGTTTGTCCAAGGCCACAGCAGAGCTGGTGAGGGCCAGCCCCAAAATACAGTCTAAAGCCAAGTCATTTTGTGCTTAAATATCACTCTGTGATCTGTTGCCACAAAGAAACATGACCCATTCTCCTGGTGTTGCACATCTAGGTGGGTTTTGCCCGTTTTCTCTGCCTGGAACTTTGGATTTCTGCTGAGTTAATTATAACACTTCCTCAACAGCCAATTTTTCTTTTAGCCCCATCTCATTGCGCCTCATTTGTCAAGGAGTTGAGTGATCAGTGCACAGGCTACTGAGAGGGGGATGATTTACCAAGTCAGTTACCAGAAGTCCCCCCTAAAAAAGGGAAAAGAAAAGAGGCATTCGTCCAGGAAGTCCACCTGGTTATATCCTGACATATAAATGCTTATCCCAAAGAACTTTAAAGGAAAACATTTAACCAATGATTGAAACGGTTTAATGCAGAAAACCATGCTGAACACAGCAGCAGTCCTTCCCAGCATTCTGAAGTCATTCCAGAATATTTTTAGAGGTTTTTGTAAATACTTGGCCAAGAGAGATGAGAAACATTATGCTTAGCAAGACAGAGTTGAACCCACAAGAACTCAAGCGACCATTGATAAAGGTTGCAGAGCACATTTTTCGTATCTGAATAAAACCCACCAGAAAATAACTTCAGAATACCAGCTCTTCAAGGTGGCATTCTTAAATTGATGCTGCCACTGTGAACGCTTTGTGGCAAGGAACTTGAAGTTTCCAGACGTTCCTAGCCTTTCAGCATTATCCTTCAAAGACCACTTATAGATCAGTGTTTTCAAACATGCTCGCGAGACCCCAACAGGAATACATGTTGGCCCAGTAAATCCTTATGTGTGCATATGTGTGTATTCACTTCATACACTAATACTCACACCCTTGCATGTTTAACTGATACGCATTTTTCACAAATCGTACTTATCCTTACCATGTGCCATTAACTCAAATATTTTCTTTCCTATTAATTCAGATCCTAATACACAAAATTATTTCATGAGGGGTTGAAGAGTTGCAACCCCCAGTTTAGAAACCCTGTTCTAGAGGATCTAAGTGAAAGTGCTCCTCCCAGATCTGCACAAGGAAAAAGCTGCAATTGGTATAATAGAAAGTATATGAGCTTTGCACAGGGAACTGGATTCAAAATCCTGTGATAGACCATAACAGAAAAGAATATTTCAAAAGAAGGTGAAGTGAAAGTGAAAGTCGCTCAGTCATGTCCGACTCTTTTGTGACCACATGGAATGGTCCATGGAATTCTCCAGGCCACAATAATGGAATGGGTAGCCTTTCCCTTCTCCGGGGGATCTTCACAACCCAGGGATCGAACCCAAGTCTCCTGCATTGCAGGTGGAATCTTTACCAACTGAGCCACAAGAATGTAGGTATGTGTATAACTGAGTCACATTGCTTTATACTAGAAATTAATATATCATTGTAAATCAACTATAGTTCAATTTAAAAATTAATAAACGCCATTAAAATTTTTTTAATATTTAGAATTAGACAGACATGGTGGGAGCATCCAGTCACACCTCTCCAGTTTATAAGTCGTGTGCCTCTGGCCAAGTTAGTTGACCTCTCTGATTCCTTCCCCATAACCCTTTGGGACGGCTGGGAGAATGAAATGAGCAGACAGACAGAAAAGCACCTAGCCCAGCACATAGCAGCACCGGATGCATTCATTCATCTAACACATATTTATGAGCACCAGAAGCTGTGCTAAGGGCTGGGTATACAGCAGCTAAAAAAACCACCTCTGCTTTCATGGAGCTGGCATTCCAGACGACAGAGACAAATACTAAGCAAATAAACAGAGTCTTTGTCAGGGAGTGATAAGGGCTGTATTACTTTTCTACTGTTATTCTAACAAATTACCTCTAAATGGCTTAAGACTGCACAAATTTATTGTCTTATAGTTCTGGGGGTCAGAAGCCTAAAATGGGTCTCACTGGGCTAAGATGACAGCAAGGCCAGGGCTGCACTCCTTCCGGAGGCTCCAGGAGAGAATGCATATCCTCATATTTTCCAGACTCCAGAAGCTGCCCGCTTATTGGTTTCTGGCCCCCTTTCCTCTCCAAAGCCAGCTACCGTGGGTTGAGTCCTTCTCACATGGGATCACTCTGACTCTGCTTCTGTTTCTCCATCTCTTTCTCTGACTCTGACCCTCCTGCCTCCCTCTGTTAAGGACCCCTGTGAAATACATAAATAATAAACAAATCCATGTGGTTAGCTTGGGTCCATCCAAATGATCCAGGATCATGTCCCCAATCTAAGATCCTTAACGTAATTGTTGGGGCAATTCGAGCGCAGATTGAAAAAGAATTTCCAGACACGCAGCATTTCAGAAGGGAGTGAGTTTATTAAGAATGAAGAACAGAGATATTAACAGATACAGTGGGCTGACCTGACAGATCAACAAGAGTTGACAGTTTTTGTGGGTTAATAGCCAATTTTTACAGCCTCAAGACAAAGAAAATTCCTGCTGGAAGGTTGGTGTTAGGTGACTGGTTGGGGCACTATAGAGTGTTTACTAGAGTGGGCATCTTTGCCTAATTTGGAGTCAGGAGGCCTGTTAGTGATGATCAGGGGCTTTTGGCAACAAAGGGTCAAATTAGCTTCTTGACCTGGTTCTGGGCTCCACTTCTGTGGCCTTGGTACAGGGCTCGCACCTGTGGCTTTGGAGCAAGGACCCAACAGTAATCAAATCTGCAAAGTCCTTTTTTTGCCATGAAAGAGAACATAGTCACCAGTTCCAGAGGCTAAAATGTCATGTTTAGAGGTGGAGATGAACAGATTTCCTGGTGGTGAAGGGAAATCAGACAAAGTAAAGGTGACTTCTGCCTGTTGGTGGAGTCACCAGCCAGGATTAATAATAAGAGCAAAGCTAAATAAATGTCCTTTTTTTCCCTGTGTTTTTAGTGTTTGCAGTGGCAGAAGCCAGCTTCACTCAGCATGTCTAAGGAACTAGAACATTAGACTCCCTTTGTCACGTACTATGAAAACTTTAGCCCTCAGAGACTCAAGTCTTCTCAGATTCAGCCAATCACCTACATCTCCAAAGGGGGCTGTGATTTGTGGCCATCCATGATCCTTGGTCATTTGTCCCTCAAGCCCGGGACTCTGGAGCCTCTTGTGGGGACAGCCATGGACCCCAGGACCCTTTCACTGGTCTAGCCCCATCCACGCTTCTATTCGTTTTCCTGAATTTGTCCTCATTATTTCATTTGTAAACTTGGGACACTAAGTGGGAAGAAAAAACTTTAGTGCAAGTTGAAAAGCTTGACCTGCAGTGTGAGGAGATGCCCAGAAGTGCAATGAGGGCAACAGGCTGAATGACTCCTCTGTGTCTGCACACCTGAGACCGCGCTATAGTCGCAGGTGTCTCCTGCATGAGCATCAGGGTTCTCTGGAATGCGTCTCTTCTCCATTGCTAAAACCCACATTTTGAACTAGAGAGTCACGTCCTGTAACAACTGCATCGCTGGTGAAGTGGGGTTCATATGACTGAAGAAGCGTGGAAAGTTCATGTCAGTGCGGGCCCTTGGTCTGGTTTCAGATGTAATCTTGATGCATTTGTTTTATTTCAGGGAAAACTTGATGCTTTGTGGGTCCTACTAAGGAAAGGCTACGATCGTGTGTCCGTGATGCGTCCGCAGCCAGGAGACACGGTAGGATTCATTAACAGTGTCGCATACACGTGTTCTTTTTCTCTTTCTCTCTCTCCCTTTGACTGTTGAGCTGGAATAACTCCAGATATATGAATCCAGCTATGATTTCATGTTGTGACAAATCAGATACTAGTTTTCAAATTTTGGGTTCTACAAGACCTCGAGTTTCGACTTGCATTTCTGAAAAGGATTTTGACCGAAACAGGTTACATTAGCTTCCTAGGACTTGAGCTGCTGGGTTTCCAGGTACAGTGAGTGAATAAAGCAGGGATGCTCAGGCAGCTTCTGGAGAGAGGGCTGCTGCTTCTCGGCCACTCTGGCCAGTGGTGACAAGCAGGACGCCAGGACCACAAGGTGGAGCCAGGGAATAGGGACCATAGGAAAACTCCCCCATCGTCCAGCAGGTGTTGGGTTTGTCTGGTCCAGGATCACAGGAGGGTCTTCCACAGTGAGGATTTGCCCTGAAACTGTCAAGGCCAAGCTCAGAGCGTCTCCAACTGGAAGGAGATAGCAAGGGAGGAGGCCACAAAGGCCTTAGTCCTCATTTTGTAAATGAGGAAACAGAGGACAGGACAAGCTGAATAATAACAACGCTGGAAACAACCTCAGTTCTGCCGTAATCACGCCATTGCTAGCTCTTCTGGGAAGAACTAGTCTCTCTTTTCTAAAATCTTCAAAGCAAAGTCTGGGACCAAATTCTCCCTCAACCACCCGCAACCTGCATCTTTTCATCCACTGCTCTCAGAATCAGACACACTAACCCAAAAGCAAAATCAAGGTGTCTAATTTGGGGCTCCTTTGAGTCAGGTAGAGTTGGGTCTGAATTTTGCTTCCTTTCTGCCTGGAAAACTCTAAAGTCACTTGACCTCTCTGAACTCCATTCTTCATATTGTAAAGTGGTTGATAATAATTACTTCAGTGTGGCTGGCTGGAGACAGTAATGTTTGTAAAGTGTTTGGCTTTACGTTTGAACACATTAAATAGTAATGCTCAAACATTATTATGATTATTTACCTTGTGCTTTTCTGTCTGTGAAAGGTTGATGCAGAAATTCAAACGATATTGCTATTGATTATGTCAAATATACCTGCATCTTTACACTGCCCACTCTGCAACATGGCAGAACTAATAAAACACAAGAGCTGGGTCCGTCAGGCAGGTCACCCTCCCTCTGCACCTGGTGTCAACAGGTGCCTTGTGGTTGAGAGGATTTGGTCTAAAGTTTCACAGCCTGAGCAGACTGCTGCCAGCTAGCTGTTCCTGCTCCATGCTGTGGCAGGGATAGCAGGCAAGTATGATGTAAAAAAAAAACCACCCAAGGCATGTAAATCCCTGGCCAACTCGACCTTCTTGATCTCTAGAATTTGTTTTTTGTCTGGAAATCAACAAGAACACATTGCTAGAGCAGATTTTAAAGTACAAACAGCTAACAGAAATGAGCCTTGGCCATCAGCTTTGTACTCAGCGTGGTATCTGGCCTTGTAAGTTATACATATGGTTTCTGTGGAAAATTAAGAAATTTTTTAGCCTGCATGAAATGCATCTAACAGATTAAGAAAAAAACAATAGGATAGGTAAACTCCTCGGGCTCAGCAGTACTATTTTTGTGATAGAACGTGCTAGTCCATGAACAAGCCCATTTTTCTCAGAGCACTTGAAAAACATCGCCACTCAGATTTGTTAACATTCCATTCTTCACTAACCAGTTTGCCAGAAACAGATTTATAAACTGGGTCAACCAGAGAATCGAGTGTAGGAAAGAGGAAGGATAAGAGAAATATTGTGGTAGATAAGATGTAAGAACTAAAACTGTTTGAGGGCAAATGGCTAATTGGATAAATCTAACAAAAATAAGATGAAAATGGATGAAATCCCTTCTAATGAATCACACCTAGATTGAATCTCTTATTTACAAATTCTGAATAAAAGTTTGTGTCTTTCACATTTGAAGACCTTCTGTGTACTTTTGAGAAATACAATCCCACCCTGAAATTTCATTCTCCAGTCACACAAAATGATAGATGGGAAGGACGGAAGGTCTGAGAATTAGGATACATTTGTGACCATGTTCTCAGAGGTGTTGCAAAGTACAATTGTCCAGCCTACTTTGAAATGGACATTCTTTACAGGAATCCTACTGAAATTTTTAAGACTGTGTCTTTGTAATCATGGTGATGGCCACAGACATCTAGTTGTACACATGGAGATACACAAGAAAAATCATAGATTATGTAGGAAGGGAAATTCAAAGCTACTTTATGGCAACTCAGGGAAGAATTCTAGAAGAGAAGACTATACTGTAGTTTATTATTATGTGCTTATTCTGTTCTGTTTTCATAACTTCGACAGACTCACTACAGACCTGCCTTCTTTGCACGATGGATAACTCTGTAAGAATTCCTCAACACTGATTTATGGGGCTGACCACATTTTCCATAAACTCAAAATGACTACATCCAGGCATGTGCTCATGAACAAGAGTCACAGGTTCTGAGTTTTTCCTTTAAAACAAAAACAAACACAAACATCACCTAATTACATTCTCAGTTACATTCTGAATTGTTTCAAACACATGTTGATCTCACAGAAACCTGGCAGTTCTTCCTTCTCAGTTCCTGTCTGCTCTATCCTTCCCCAAATGAACCCACCCCAGCATTACAGACGTGGGCTCACCAGTAGAGCCTCGGAGGCTGCTGGAAACGCAGAGTGCCTCCAGCCCCCACCGCAGAGCAGAGGGCTGGGAGAGGCCTGAGCCCAGAGTCACATCCTTCCCTGGGACTGGTGCCCACTTCCCGGGAGCTGCCCAAGCCCTGGGTCAGGGAAGACATGAACGGGATGACAGCAGGAGACGTGAGTGCTTTCTGCCTGCCGCCACCCGTCTTCCTCTCTCTGCCTGGGGTGGGCCCACAGCCCTATTGTGTTTGGGAGCCCACCAAGAGAGCCCGAGCTGACATAAAAGGGAAAGTTCCAAAGAAGCCACGTAAGTAGCAAACCAGCAACACATCGGACCCTAAAATTTAATAAGTTCACTAAGCACATGGTGCTTGTGTGCCAAGTCACTTCAGTTGTGTCGAACTCTTTGCAACTCTGTGGACTGTAGCTCATCAGGCTCCTCTGTCCATGGGATTCTGCAGGCAAGAATACTGGAGCGGGTTGCCATGCCCTCCTCCAGGGCGCCTTCCCAACCCAGGGGATCGAACCTGTTTCTGTTACATCTCCTGCATTGGCAGGCAGGTTCTTTACCACTAGCGCCACCTGGGAAGCCCCAACCATGTGGTAACCTCTGCTTAAACCATCCCCTGGCTTCCAGCGTATAGCCACCGCTTTGCTCTTTCGAAAACGTGGGTCTCAGCATGCCATCCCAAAGCTTCAGTCTTTCAAAGGCTAGGAAGAAGCCCCAAATCCTTAGCTTGATTTAGAAAGGCTGTCCTTGTCATTTCATCTCCTTTTTCCCCCTGGTTCCCCATCACTCCATAGAGGCTCCAGCCACCTAGAATACCGCCCCCCGCCCTAATTCCCTAAACATGCCAGAATCGTTTGTGTCTCTGTGCCTTTGCACAGTCTTAAATTTCTCTGCCTGGGATGTCTTTCCCATCATCTCTACCCACTGAACTGTTACCTTGGTAAGACTGTTCATTGTCCCCACGGTACCCCTGTAAACACAAAATGTTGCTGTCCAGACCCAGGCTTTACAGGGGGATTTACCAAAGTAGAGAACATTCACAGAGATGTAGCAGGAAAGTCTAGAAATTAGAACCTGTGTCCCATGATCATTTGCCAGGATAGTCCCCAGTTCTTCCTAAATGGGAGCCTCTCTGACTTTAGAAAATTTTACCATTCAAGGACACATGGCAGAAGGAATTGGGAATGTTCAGTCTGAGGCAGAAGACTTAAAGGTAGAGCTGAGAGCTTTTTAACTTGGTCATCACGCTAAGCATCTTTTTATAAACTATTAATATTTTCTCTCTGGGCCTCCCAGAGAGGCTCAGATGGTAAAGAATCTGCCTGCAGTGGGAGAGACCCGGGTTTGATCCCTGAGTCGGGAAGATGCCCTGGAGAAGGGAATATCAACCCACTCCAATATTCTTGCCTAGAGAATTCCATGGACAGAGGAGCCTGTCAGGCTACAGTCCATGGGGTCAGGTTGCAAAGAGTTGGACACAAGTGAGTGACTAACACTTTCATTTTCATTAATATTTTTAATCGCTTACCTATATTCAAGGAATAATCTTTTCATGCCACTTCATATCATTATATGGTGTGATTTTAAATGCAAACTGTGACATTATATTTCAGCCTGCCTTCTCTTTTTAGAGTGTTTATTTCAAGTGTTTATTTTTACAGATGAAGCTATCTGTAATCAGTATACTTGTTGCCAGATCATTGTGCACATTCATGAATGTTTTCTTAGAATTAAGCAAGCAGTTGTCTCGTCGATCAAACAGCATGCAAAGTTTTAAAGTTTTGACATGAATTGCCAGATTGGGCTTGTTATTCATTATTGCCTGAAACACTGTGTGAATTAACACGAGAGCCTACCATCTATGAAAATCCCATCTCCCATTAACATTATTAATCTTATCTATTTGACAGATAATTTAATTTAATTTGTGTTTTCCATTATTGAAGTGAAACTTCTTTCAAATAACTATTTTCCCTTTTGTCTGTTGCCTATATATGCCTCTATCCTACTTTTCTATTGGATATTTTAGCTTTGATTTTTATATAGCCATTTGCTTAACTCATATTCATTCATTTATTAGTCAAATGTTTTGAAGATCCAGTGATATACATTAAGTATATGATGCTTACTTCATGAAACTTAAAGTCTAATTTTGTGTCTGTGTATGTGTGTGTGTGTGTGACATTACCTATAATTTTATAGTTAAATCTATGAATGTTTTTAATTTATGCCTTTGGTGTCAAACTTAGTCTTCTCTAGTCCAAGAGAATGTAAATTTTCACAAAATTTTTCTATTACTTCTACTCTGTCACTTTTAGTTTTTGATGGTGTTATGAGTTGGTACCTCTTCTGTATCTTCCTGAGTATTTTATGTAAATTTTGGAGAAGTGCCCTCAGGAGTTATCAGCTATATGTTATATCAAACCAGAAGCCCTGGAACATTAAAGCCTCTAAACTACAGACTATGACTTCAGAGAAGACATGAAGTTAAGCCACAGGTAGAAGTTACAGTAACACGTATTTCATCTTAAAAAACTGAAAGACGAGTTTCAACAACAAATGGGCTTCCACAGGCATGACTGGGGTTGCTCCATGTTACTAAACAAGGGTAAACCCAGTCAAACCACTGGGCCAGGACATAGTAAACAGTTCCTACAGCAAATCACTAGTTCTCAAACTTGAGCACAGAATCACCCAGAAGTTTTGTTAAAACACAGGTTGCTGGATCCCACTGTCAGAGTTTCTGACTCAGCAGGTCTGGGGTGGGGCCTGGAAACTAGCATTTCTAACAAGCTTCCAGACGATACTGATGCTACTGGTCTGGGGACCACACTTTGGAACCAGTGAGATAAATGGAATTAGATGCCCATCAAGATCCCTCCAACCCTGGGATTACTGGGGACTTGAAGTCAGCATCTCTGTGTTTATTTGACCACCAGTGACTACTTTCCTATGTTTCTCTGCAGAACACCTATTAGCCTAACTGGGGAATAACTGCTCTAGCAGAAGTCTAAATATTAAATACCAACCAGTTTCAGAGAAATCTTGCCAGCTACAGATGGTTTTGTTCCTAGATTGCTAGTTTCAAACACAGAAATGTAAGGGAGTTTCAGAGATCAGAGTTCACGGAATCCAGCGATTTTCAATCTGGTTGCATGTTGTAATCATCTGGGGAGTTTTAAGGCCCTGGTGCCAGATTCTATTTAACTTTTCTGGGATGAAGTCTGGATACAGGAGTTTTAAAAGCTCCCCAGATCATTTTAAGAAGCAACTAGGGTTGACAATCAGTGATTTGATCCAATTCTCTATTTCTTGTCCTGGGCAGCATCTTCTGTTTCCCTCATGGAACAATTTGAAGGCAACTCTCAACATCCCTTCAAAAACTCTATCCTGTGTTTCATAGGCATAAGGAAAATGGATGATTACAATCAGCAGACAATAAGCATAGATTCTTCCTGCTCCAATATTGTTACTGCTTGGGTAAAGACAAAGGAAAAGAGAAAATATAACTCTGCCTCCTGGGTCTTTCCCAGATGGAATTAAAATATCAACCTGTCTAAACCCTCTCCAGGCACTTTTACCCCAGCTTTAATGTCCCAACCCCTGCACATGCTCTGGGAGGAGCCACTGGGGTTGGATGTCGTCTTTGTTTTCAGCTTCTCAGTTTCTCTCCGATCTGGCATGGGGAGGCTGGTACATTCCATCGCTCCATCACTATCTGCAAAAACAAAACATGAGGCACACTCTGAACTTGTTTTCCAAGACTGAGCCTCATTGCAATCAGAAGAGACCCAGGAAACACACATGTAGATGGAGATGTATGTAAACAACATATGATACTCCTCTGAAGGGCAGCCTCAGAGGTTGTGAAATCCTCTCCCTGAGCTCCCCAGGGCTGCCGTCTGCACAGCTGTTTCCAGCAAGGGAGCTGAGCCAGTCACGTGGGGCCCATGCCTTCCTACTGTTGCAGAGGCAAGAATGATCTGGGCAGGTTATCTCCAGGGACAGAGCGTCCTCAGCCCAGTCCTTCGAAAGCAGACGAGCCTCCTGCAACATAAGCAGACTCAAAGTGTGTACACTCTGTTCTTGCTTTCTCTTTTCTCCCTCTCCATGTACCTTGCATGAGCTCCACCTCCTCCTTCCATCTTCATCTTGGCTACCTTCCCTCAAACATTCTTTTGTCAAATTTCATCTACTGTGCTCCCACCTAGGAACCCATCTCTGGGCTGGGCACTGGGGATGTCAGTTAGAATAGGACTTAATTTAACTTCTTGGAGTTCACTGCATGATTTGAAAGAGAAGAGTAAAGCATTGTATTAATTATAGATGGTTATAGAAGCCGGAATCAAGATTGCTGGGAGAAAAATCAATAACCTCAGATATGCAGATGACACGACTCTTATGGCAGAAAGTGAAAAAGAACTAAAGAGCCTCTTTGTTGAGGTCCTTTAATGGACCAGAACCTGGTTGTCTGGAGTCGACCAATAGGAAAGTAAAGGAGAGAGAAAGAGGCTGATATTCCTTGGTTTATGCAGAAAGCCAATAAAGCCCCTGACACAGGGCTTGCTCTGTTCACGGAGGCTTCAGANAGGAGTCTGTGATGGACAGGGAGGCCTGGCGTGCTGCAATTCATGGGGTCGCAAAGAGTTGGATACAACTGAGCAACTGAACTGAACTAAGCTGATAGAAGCACAGAGGCTTCCAAGGTGGAACTAGTGGTAAAGAACCCACCTGCCAGGACAGGAGATGTAAGAGACATGGGTTTATTCCCTGGGTTGGGAAGATACCCTGGAGGAGGGCACAGCAACCCACTCCAGTGTTCGTGTCTGGAGAATCCCATGGACAGAGGAACCTGGCAGGCTATAGTCCATAGGGTCACAAAGAGTCAGACGCGACTGAAGCGGCTTAGCACACATGCACACACAAGAGCACAAATCCATCCACAAGAAGGGGAAGAGCTGTTATCATTGTGTAGAGCAGAAACTGAGACTTGGGGGGAGGCAGGACACCCAGCTGGGAAGGGGCAGATCTGGGGCTTAATTCAGGACTGTCAGACTTGAAGTCCACACTGGGATTCCTCAAATCCTTTACACATTCAGTAGATACTTGTTGAATATATAGAAACCTAAAAGTTTCTATATATTCCAAACCATAAGAGTTTCTATATAGTCCTTTTTTATTAAAAGATTAATGTCTATTTTCTTGTTATTATACAGACTAGCTAAGTCTAGATTAAAATACTGATACCAGTGTCTTATTACGAGTATAAATGAGAAAGGGACCTTTTAAAAATATTTAAATATTTAATATTTTTAAAATATTTATTTTTTAAAAATAGATACTTATCGAACACTTCCTGTGAGATGAGCACTGAGTTTGTGCTGGCTGTTCACCAATTAATAAGTTGTGTCCTGTCCCTTGAGAAGCAGGAACCAACAGTCAAGGCCCCAAACACCAGTGTGATGGCTCTGTAATGGATGTGAGAAGTTGGGGGCAGGGGAAGGAATACACCCAGGAAGGGCATTTCACCAGCCTTGCATCAAAACTGGCTTCTAGAAGTGGCGTTGAGGCTAAGATCAGACTGGAGTCATGGAAGGAGGCTCTTCTGTGGGAAGGAATCTTGAGCAAGAATCTGGGGGTGGCCTGTGGCTTCTTCGAGAGACTCGAGGGGCGGGGTTTGGTGGAGGACAGTGCAAGGAGTGGAGGGAGGGAGTGGAGGGGGTGCTGGTCATGGAGCCCACTCTGGGGACAGTGGAGAATCACTGCCAAGTGTTTTAGGCATAGTTGTGGTTACACTGTGTTTCAGAAAAGTCACACTGGCTGCAGTGTAGACATGGTGGCAGCCTGACCAGAGGCAGTGGTGGGAGGAAGAGGCTAGATTTAGGAAGAAACAGAATGACTGGATTTGGCAGCTGGCTGATATGGAGGATGAGAGAGCAGGTTGTCAAGGAGGACCTCCAGGTTTTGGTCTGAGCCAGCTGTGACATCATTCGCCAGGATAAGGGTGCAAGAAGAGCTTTGGGAGGGAAGAGGAGCTTTTTGACTTACAGAATTGAGTATAAGTACCACCAGCTTATTACACTTCAGAATGCTCACTCTCAGAGTTATATACATTCAGGGTGTGCACCTACAGGACCTGAGAGTGGAAGGTGTGCCCTGGATACCCCCCTGACATCACCCGACCTGTCAGGAGGCAGTTTTTCTCTAGTGAGAGTTCTGGGCAGGAGGCAGAGACTTAAGCGTCACCACCATGATGGCTGAGACCAATGTGAATAGATGCAGAGCCAGGGAGAGGGTGGAGAGAGAGAAGGGAAATGGCTTGAGTGCTGTACACCCAGGGTCACATCCTTTGAGCTGGGGTGGGGAAAGAAAAAGGAGAACAAGAGGGAAATGAAGAAGGACCAGCCAAAGAAAGAGCAGGGGTGACAGAATTTGGGTCATGGACGCCAAGGGAAGATGGTTCATCACAGAGGAGGCTGGGGTCAACAGCATCAAGTATGGGAAATTTAGATGCAAGCTGACCGGTCCTCTAATTACAGCAGTAAGAAGGTCCTGGAGGTCTTAGTGACATGGATTCAGTGCAACGATGGGGGCAGGAGTGAAGCTTAGTGGAAAATGGGAAGAGAGAACCAAAACAGTGGCTGGAGGAGAGCTGGACTTGAAAGAGGCTCTTTGTTTGATCAGGATGAAGGACTTAAGAAAGATGAAGGGCTCATGATGGAAGACCAGGAGGGGCTGAGCCTGAAGAGCTCACTGTTAGAGGGCAAGAGCCCTGAGGAAGTAGAAGGCCTAGCGGCCAGGATATGCCTCTCTTCCTTAGTGACTCAGCGGCAGAGTGCAAGATGGGCTCTCCCCATTCAGTGGCCTCTGTCTTCCTGATAGGCCAGCCAAGCAGGGCATGTAGACGTAGACTGAGGAGAGGATGAGGAGACCAGCCCCACCTTCCGAATTCTACCTCTCCCATGCTTCCGCACTTTCTGCAGTTCCAGGGTGGGTATCTCTTCTTCATGCAAAATAAAAGTGAAGTCACTCAGTCGTGTCCGACTCTCTGCGACCCCATGGACTATAGCCTACCACGCTCCTTCGTCCGTGGGATTTCCAAGCAAGAGTACTGGAGTGGGTTGCCATTTCCTTCTCCAGAGTCTTCATGCAAGAAACATGGGAATTTGGGATGCCATGTTACAAGCAATTTCACTTCAAAACTCCACCTGCAAGAGAGCCCATTGTTGGGTCCCTAGAATATATTGCTGTATGTTTTGTTTCTCGGTGGCAGAATGGAAATAATGATCTTCTCTACCTATGGCACCTAAAGGGCAGTGCTGACTGCAATGGGGTATTTTGTTTTGTTAGTGGAGGCCTCCCACTTCTCCAATAAATTAATCCCATAATATCTGTCAATTACCAATTACTAGTTTTATACTAGGTTATAATCAGCTACATAAGTGAGATACTTGTCATGTATCAATATTGTGGCAGAGCCCTGCATTTCATAGACAAAGTCATCAACAAATGTCCTTGGTCAGGATTAGGTTAAACCAACAATTCTGGAGTTAGTCTCTCACTCTTACTATGTACTAGCAGGGTCACTTTTCAGGCCACTATGCTCTTTAAAATCATGTCCATTTTCCAAAGAATTGTTTACTGGGAATGCATACACCTGGATATGCAGGCTGTGCCCTGTGACAGAGGACCACCCTGAACATCACTGGTCAAGCTCCCTGAGACAGGCCTGCATCCCAGCTCAGAGACGAGTGTCTCTTCCTGACTCACACAAAAGTACCATGTGGACTACTGATGGCCCCCATCATATGAAAATAGAAAGCCACTCATTTTCTCCCAAGGATTTCTTTAGATACTATTGCTCAGTCCAGTGGGCTCCCCCAGCTTTATCATTCCCAGTAACATCCTTCTTGTATTTCTTGTACTCACCAAGAAAGCATTTACATAGTTAATAGAGTTTTTACCCTATATTATCTTTTTTCTTTATTCACTTGTGATCATGCATGTATATAACTTAATGTCTGATTCTTTCATTTAATTTTATCCCTATTAACATAAAGGGGAAACAATTTTTCAAATTGCTAGACAATTAAAATCATTAAAACCACTGTTCTATGTGTGCTGATAAGACATTCTTTCCTGAATATTGGCAATTTTAAAACGCACGGGCATCTATGTAAAGACATGAACATTCCCATTTGAACAGCTTGCTGGTGAAACAGCAGATCCAAGTACAAAAATACCAGCACATTCCAAGACGCATCGCAGAAACGTGGTGAAAATGGATGCCTTGGGCAAGTCCCAGCGTCCACAATACACACAATTGGTTGGTTAACATTTTGTAGAAAGTTCACCTGACCCTGAGGCTCTTATCAGTCACTTCCTGTCTGCCGAGTAACATTTTAACCTCCTCATTTCAATTTTCCTCTGAATTTGCTTCATTACATCTCTAGAAAATGCCTCTGTTCTGACAACACTGATTGGTGAAAATGAAATGAACGGGGCAAACCTGCGAGCAGGAAATGTGTACCCAACTTTCTAAGTGTGATCCTTTTCAGCAAATATTACTGAGGTTCTGGGAAGGGCTCTGGGGAAAAGGCAAACAAGTGTGAGACTTCAAAGAACAGATGGCTAAGGTTGAGGAGACAGAACAGATGGTGGTCAAGGCCAAGATTGCTGAAGGGAATGAGAGCCACAGGAAGGGCAATCACCTGAGAGGATGGGGGACCTTCTCCTGGACTGGTAGGACTTGAAATGGGCTTTGGAGGAAAGTTGGGACTTGGGCAGACAAGAAGTAGGAAGGTCGGGGTAGCAGGTTTCCAGGACCAGCCTGCAGCCCATTAGTGCCCATGGCCAACTTGCAGAGAGGAGACACCTCAGGATGGGATACAGAGGATGAGTGTACCTCCTGAGGCTGGAGGGGGAACAAGGGTGAAATGTTACCACCCTGATGATAGGGACTGAAAAATTTACACTATCACCATTTTGAGCTAGTCTTAAATATTAGGATAAATATTAGAGTGCCAAATTACATTGTATTTCAAGACATTTGATTTCAGGCACAGTTTCTCAAAAGTTTTGCAAAGCTTTGGTTTGACAAGATATTGATAGAGTTTTTAATTGTTTTTAATGTATTTAGAAAACTTGGCCATAGGCATCTTTGTCTTGCAGAACAGCCCAGTTAAAATCATTCTACCAAAGCTCAAGAACACAAAGGATCCAATGTGTTGGTAAATAGTTAATAGGCTAATAATTAATAATATTGGTTTGTCAGGATGAAACAAAATGACAATAATTCAAACAGATGGGAGTTCATTTTCTTCCCTTCTTTACCCTGAAAACTACAATTGATTTCAAAGAAGTTAGATCTCTGCACACAAGAAAAATTTCTCAGAATTCCTCTCTCATATTTAAATCAGCAGTGACTAAAAGAATCAAATTACTGTATTAATGTCTTTATGTAAAGGTCAATTCCTTCTTGCACAATAGACAATAGGCTTTATATAAGGGTTTTTTCTTAGTCCCTCTGCTCTTTAATTCAATTCACGGAACCGCTGAAAAAGTAGACATTTCTATTTTAAAGTGGGGGAAAAGAAGTTTGCATAGAATATATTGGTTTTTATTTTTAGTAAACAGGGATCTTCAAAATTTCTATCAGTGTCTGACACCAAGATGTAAAGTCCCCAATAGATCTGGAGAGAAAGTCCAATTTGCTGGCCACTGACTTCTGACCTTTCATAAACTTTTGTAAGACTAGATCATTTAAGAAAAAAAAAAAGCAAATTATAGGAAATGTTCCTAGAGGGTGTGATTTATTTTGGCTGAGCCCCTTCCCTGAATGTTTGAATTCTCAGTAGTATTTATTCAGTTCTCACCCTTGGAAATCTTTCCTTCACTGTCTCATTGGAGAGGAACATGAGTACTTAGAATTCTTGGCTTACCCGCCTGATTTTACAAAAGAAAAAGTTCAAGACAGCCTCTGTCCACAGCAAAAACCAAACTGTACCCAAAACCTGCAAAGTTAACTTTTTTTGGAGAAGTTAAACCCAAAGTTGATGCTGCAAAATATACCATCTTGAGAGTTTTTTTTTTTTTTTGAACTAACTTCCTGCTCCCAGTGGGAGGTCTCTTTAAATAAATAAATAAATGTGAAGGTATCTGATGTGGCTGAGGTCTCTCCCTCCCTTTTCAATCCCCCAGAACCTAACCCCTCCTTTTTCCACACCCATACATATTTCCATACTCATCAGCATCATCATTTTATTGCTTAGCTGATGACTTTCACCTTTGAATTGCCTCATCTCCCAAACAGCTGCAGCAACAGGTCAAGTCCTGGTATCAAGTTGCAAATAGCAAACAGAAGAGAATTTGGGGGTGAAGAAGGCAGGGCTGGGTAATAGGGACACCCCTGTTGAAATTCTCTGGTCTCATTTTTTTTTTTCCTGCCAAAGAGAGTCAGGACTAAGGGAAATTGGGCTTGGTTCTAGGGTCAAAATCTCATCCAAGTGTATAATGTAACATTGTAGGAAGTTTTCTGCTTTGCTCAAGTGTGATGTTTATGTCTAGCCACTTGGCAACTATGGGCCTTCTCTTCCAGCTGAGGGAGACACACACACACACACACACACACACACACACACACCACACACACACCACACACACACACACCCTTCTCCCAGTATCTCCATTACCACCTCACCTCAACCTGACCCTGAGTCTCAGGAATGGGTTGGAGGTTCCTCATGATCTCAGTCCCTTCATTTTCAACATAAGGAAACTGATGTTTAGCAAGCTGATGGGGACACCTCCAAACACTACCAAGTACATTTTCTCGGATGTTCCCCATTCCTGCTTTACTTATCTCCTATTTTCATATTAATAAGATTAGTGCTCTCATACTAAGATCCCTGCTTCATTCACAGTTACAAAGGGAATTATTGGAAGCGGCAGGACCAGACCCCTCCAGCCCTTTAACACCCTGGCTCTCCTGAGTTCTCTCCCCAGGCCAGGAGAAGAGGGTGGGGCTCATGATTGGGCTTAATCCCTTGAAGAAAAGGTAAACCAGACAGAATTTTGAAAGGTAGAGCTGCTCCCTGTGACCCAAACCCCTCCTTTCCTGTCCACTTACCTTTGCCCACCTCCCAACGCTGTTCCATTTTTATACCCTGCCCAAGGTGGCACACCCACTGCTTGCCTCCCTTAGTGACCTGCCCTCCTCTCCGTGTGCTAAGTTCCCAAGTCACCTCATATGTCCTCTTACTGATTCCACCTCTGCCTGCCTCTCTATCACCAATACTGTGTCTAAGACAGAGTGCACCCAGGCACTGGTCTTGGGCTTTGACCCTACAGCAGGTACCATGCTAGGCAATGGGGATTTACATGAATGAGGCCAATCCCTGCCCTTGTGGGATATACGTCAGAGCAGTCAGAAAAGCACTAAATTAGAACTTGATGTGATGAGTGGTATGGAACTGTGGGGAGCGTCTGAAGTTTCATGCGAGCACAGAACACAGAGATTTAATCCAGGCTGGGGGGCCAGGAAAGACTTTGAAAAGAGACCTTTGGACTGAGATTTAAAGGATGAGCTCTCCTGGTGAAGTGAGGGAAAGGCATTTGGGTGGAAGAAACAGCATGTATGAAGGCCCAAATGGGATACAAGCTGAAAGAGGAGGCCCAGGCTGACCCTGGAGCGGGAGGGGAGAACAGTCACACTCCACCTCCCAGCTCTGCCTTCTCCACCCTTACAGCTGCTCACATCTTTCTGGTGCCCAGCTCTCCGAGGCTCTCCCCTGATTCCTGCTCATTGTCTGGTCCTTCCTTCCTCCTGTACTCACAGCTGCTGCCTCAAAATTTCACACCATTTTAATTTAAAGGCAGTACTGATATTTCACTCCCTGAGGAAGCAGTACCTGATTTGAGGAAAGGGACGTTTCCTTTCCTTTCCTTTCCCTCACAGCACTGAGAACATGGTTCATTTTGTTTTCTTGTTCTGTGAAGACTTTTTCTGTGACCCCCAGGTCACAGCTATTTGTAAACTTTTATAAGATTCCCTCCATAGGTACCTGAGTTTCAGTAGTGGCCAAAGATGTCTCAAAAAAAATCCTCACCTTTAATAAAGAGGAAGAGTTCACACGTTCTTGTAGGGGCATCTTCAGGTAAAATGAGGCTGACTGAGCATTCAGTTTATTCAGTTATATTCACACATGCACCTATGTGTACATACATATCACTCACCTCACTACACCAACAGTTTGCATGTGTGCTCAGGCGTGTCCAACTCTTTGTGACCCCATGGATTGTAGCCCACCAGTCTCCTCTGCGCATGGAATTCTCTAGGCAAGAATACTGGAGGACGGTGCCATTTCCTGCTCCAGGGGATTTTCCCTACCCAAGGATCTAACCCACATCTCTTGCATCTCCTGCATTGGCAGGCAGTTTCTTTACCACTACGCCACCTGATTAAGCATTATTAAAACATTAAACTTTCATTATAATTGCTGTTCATACTTTCTGTCATTGCCATTTATTAATAACTTTGACTTTTCCTTTAAATTTTTTGAAAATAGAAAATTTGAGAGGAAAACGACTCTCTGACTTTACTCTTACTTTATAAATTCATTCTTGTGATATTTAACGTTTTAGTGTTTTTCCATTTTTTCTTTTGGCTAATACTATCGAGAGCAGAGCTATGTTCAAAATCCATAGTAATGGCAGAGTTAGCTTCAGGGGCGCTCACTCCTCTAGCCTTCAGCACCTGTGTGCATTCCTGTATCCCCCCAACATCTGGATTGGGTCACCCCATTGACTGGGTGGCCCAAAGCAGCTGACACCCAGTCACTGGCCTGAATCCCCAGTGTACCTACTTTCCAAGGCCTCTGTGACTCCGACTCGAATATAAGCTCTAAATAGGAGTAAATCTTGTGTAAGCTTTTCCACATTCTCTACTGCTCACTCAAGGTGATTTGTAATGGGAAACTCTTGAATGTCACAGAGTCTGGAAAATTGGACATCATAACAGACATCCATGCCCCTTACTGGGATCATTAATCAGAGTGGGTCCATTGGAAAGTCCACTATGGAATCCTCCCTTCTTTTTTTCTAACAGGGGAAGTAGTTCTGACCAAGCAGGCCTGGACTTCTTAAGCATGGAGGCAGAGAGAAATGGAAAGAAGGGGGAATATTTTCCAATTGGTGGTGGAAGCATACTTACCAAAATTTATGAAGCCACGGCCTCGATGCTCCACCATGTCTGCAGGCCCAGGGGATGTATGGTCCTCCAGAGATGGCCAAGGCAGCTGTAGAACTGAGGTTAGCTTCTGTGCTTGTAGACAGTAAGCATCCCTCCAAACCAGGAATAAGTACAGAACTCCTGTCGCCCATGGTCCCCACTGTACCACATCAGCTGCCCTGGCTTGTTCTGCACTACTAGATCCTCCACTGGTGGCCTAAAGCTGAAAATGTGTTTGCTAATGATTCACAACAGAACCTCCTAGCAAAAAACTAGGGTTACAAGCAGTTCACATCACATATACCAACAACCCACATGACTACATCCCACACAAGGTCACTAATAAGCAACATAGATGGAAGCTTCCAAAAGACTTAACCCACCCGTGTGAAAATTCCAGTTTCATCCAGCAGTGTTACTATGCCTTCAAATTACTGTAAATGCCAATGGTGAAATGACTGTTCTGATCCTCGGTGGACACAGCCAAGCTTTGATGCCTGTCCTTTATAACTCACCCATCTATGTCCAAAAAGCCTGAGACTATATAACAGATTTATGAATCAAGGGAGCTTTTTGGATAACTTTACCTTGTAATCATTTTCTTGCTCTCTTAAGCTCATTCCATTGATGTGTTTAGTTCTAATCCATTTCCAAGTTTGATATTTTTTAAAGACAACAATTTGATTTTTGAAATTCTCTCTCTAGCTTTGCAAGCCATGGACCAAACTGGCCCACCCTGAAGAAACACAGCTTCTCATAAATCTTTCTCTGAAACACAGGGTGAGAGAAAAGGGGCATGATTTGATTTTAAATGAGTATAAAGCTGCCTGTCACTTCCAGAGGATAGATAAATAGACAGACAGACAGACAGGCACAGTTTCAAACAGTTTTACATACCTTAAAGAGTCTATGGAAATCAGAATATTAAAGTATTTCCATGATAGGAATTTAAACTCTTAAATTTTCTTTTAAGCTCTTCACTGGCCAGTGAAAGAGTCAACTAGAACTTTTCTTTCAACTGTGGAAAACAGTGGGCAACGTAGTGGAATTATAAGTGGAGTCTTTTACAAATAAATGGAGTGTTTTACAAAATTATTTGTGACCTCCCCTTTCACCCTCACAAGTAGCAGAAGATCTTGAACACCTCAAAAGTAGAATCTAGGGACTTGCCTGGTGGTCCAGTGGCTAAGACTCCATACTCCCAATGCCAGGGGACTGGGGTTCAATCCCTGGTCAGGGAACTAGTTCCCACATGCCACAACTAAAACCTGCCACAGCAAAATTTAAAAATTAAAGCAAATTTTTCTAAAAAATGTAAAGTGTAAGGCTGTGCAGTCCCATAAGGCAGCCCCCAGCCACACGTGGCTATTGAGCACTTGAAATGTGACTAGTCAGAAATGCCATGTACTGTACATGTGAAATACATACATATTCCAACTGGATTTTCAAAGATGTAGCATGAAAAACAGAATGTAAAAGATTTCCTTCAATTCAGTTCAGTCGCTCAGTTGTGTCCGATACTTTGTGACCCCATGGACAGTAGTACGCCAGGCTTCCCTGTCCACCACCAACTCCCAGAGCTTACTCACACTCATGTCCATCGAGTCGGTGATGTCATCCAACCATCTCATCCTCTGTCATCCCCTTCTCCTCCTGCCTTCGATCTTTCCCAGCATCAGGGTCTTTTCCAAGGAGTCAGTTCTTCATATCTTGGCCAGAGTATTGGAGCTTCAGCTTCAGCATAAGTTCTTCCACTGAATATTCAGGACTGATTTCCTTTAGGACTGACTGGTTTGATCTTCTTCAAGTCCAAGGACTCTCAAGAGTCTTCTCCAACACCACAGTTCAGAAGCATCAATTCTTCAGTGCTCAGCTTTCTTTATGGTCCAACTCTCACATCCGTACATGACTACTGGAAAAACCATAGCTTTGACTAGATGGNTGTGAGGAGATCCCCATCAGTCAATCCTAAAGGAAATCAGTCCTGGGTGTTCACTGGAAGGACTAATGCTGAAGCTGAAGCTCCAGATACTTTGGCCACCTGATACAAAGAGCCAACTCATTGGAAAAGACCTTGGTGCTGGGAAAGATTGAGGGCAGGAAGAGAAGAGGGCAACAGAGGATAAGATGTTTGGATGGAATCACTGACTCAGTGGACATGAGTTTTAGCAAGCCCTGGAAGATAATGAAGAACAGGGAAGCCTGGCATGCTGCGGTTCCTGGGGTCACAAAGAGCCGCACAAGACTTAGCGACTGAACAAATGATTTGAGAAGTCCTGTGCCAGAATCCAGACAAAGATCAAATATGTATTTCTCATTATAAATCAGTTATCACAGCATCATCCAAATTAAGCACAGAAACATGGTCAAAGTGCTTAAGTTTCAAGACTTTATAACATAGAAATGAAGGAATGTTAACACTGCCCACCTTCCAGACCTTCACTTTTCAAGGACAGAGCAATGAGCAGATGAAAAAGTCCCGAGGAAGTGAGATCACAGCCAAGTAGCAGAAGCCTTGGGGGCACAAGAGAGCCACAGTCTCTCAGAGACCCGTGGACTGCGGCTGGTGCAGGAAGCAGCCAGGGGACAGTGACTGGGTGGTGGGAAAGCAACAAAGATGCTCTCTATCCCCTGGCCCTTGGCTCCCTGGACAACCAGGTCCTCTCTCCTGGCTCCTCCTCCAAGCCTCCTTCCTCCCTGAGCATCTGGGTCCTCGTGCAGGCCAGCTGCTGAATGTATGGCTGCTGAGTGATCAGTTCAAGCTGCGGGCCACGTGCTTCTGTTCAGGGGAGCATCCTGGGGAGACTCTCCTTGAGGGGCTGACACTGCAGAGTTTTCCCTTGTTGGACAGTGACATTCTCTGCACTGATGGAGACAGGAGCCAGGAAGGCTGGAAAGGTCTGTTTAGCTGACCTGGGAGATGACTCAAATCACCCCTGGGACCCATCAAGTGTGTGGAGAAGGTGGATGGGGTGGTCGCTCGGGTACATCTCTATGACGTGATGTGAGTTACAGGAGACAAACCCACAGGCCAGTGGCATCCAGAACTGGGTTCAGGGATCATTTCTGTCCCTCAACCCATCCCTCCAGACAGGCCCCTCTATAGACCTGGTAGCCTGTCCTGAGGAGGAATCTCGTTTTGCCTCTTGGGTTGAGTTGGTGATCAAGAAGCAAGCAGGTCATTTCTGTGGGCAAGTTAATATCGGGACGGTTCCTTTGCATGAGGTTTTCCTGAGTCTTGTTAAGCGTGGTTTTGTCCAAGTGAGGCTCCTAAATATTGGTGTCAGCATCACCTGGGAGGCAGTCCTGAGTCTCTGAGGAGGAAACCGGAGAATCTGCCATTTCCAGCAGCCTTGGGAGGTCTGAGCTCAGTGAAGTTTGAAGACAGCCCTCAATGAATGAAAAGATGATTTAGTTGCTGGAGCTTTGTATACAGTCCCATAGCTAGTAGAACCTGCACAGGGAGGTGACTGTGCAATTCCATTTATGTGAGGTATTTACATAGTCAAAGTCAGGGAAGCAAAGCCCAGAGTGGTATTGCCAANCCAGCATTTTGCATGATGTACTCTGCATATAAGTTAAATAAACAGGGTGACAATATACAGCCTTAACATGCTCCTTTCCCAGTTTGGAACCAGTCATTTTTATATTGGTCACATGTTGACCCATTCTGGATCTATTATTAAAAATGCTCTCACTTGTTTCTTTACTTTTTACAAATGGGGCTACTAGAGAGCTGAAGATTACATATGTGGTTTGTGTGACACTTCTATTGGCTGTACTGGTCTAGAGAACTAGCCTGCAAGACCCTAGTGAAAGGAGGGACAACATGATTTCATACAGGCCCCGCATCTTCCAGCCATCTCTATTTAGTACACATAAGGACCATTTCAGAGTTTTGGGTCATGGTCTGCNGTACTGGTCTAGAGAACTAGCCTGCAAGACCCTAGTGAAAGGAGGGACAACATGATTTCATACAGGCCCCGCATCTTCCAGCCATCTCTATTTAGTACACATAAGGACCATTTCAGAGTTTTGGGTCATGGTCTGCCCTTCCTGGTTTTCTGTTAGGTCAGCTGTGACTTTGCCTTTCTGGTCCAATTCCTATTCCCAACTTCTTGTTCGGAGCCAAAAGTCTTGCATGCTCCAAACCTGCATGGACGGTTTTGTTTTTAAGCTTCCTTTTACTATCATCACAGGGAAGAAAGGGTTCTTGCTGCATTTAAAACTTTGTTCTAGATATTTGTACATTTTTTGGATTCTCTGCTTTATCTTTAAAAATTCCTAGAAAGCAAATATTATCCCAATTTTACCAAAAAGAAAACTAACTTGACTTGGGAAATAATAACTTGTTTTTACCAGGAGCTTTGTAATGTGTAATTATTTTGAATGCATTTCCTCTGATCACCCTTTGACGTAAGCATTCTCATCCCTGTTTTACAGAGGAGGAAATTCACTTTACAGAGGACTCAAGAGCCTCTTGAGTCCATGGCTGATACATGGAAAAGCCAGAGTTATTCTCTCATCACGCTTATTTGTCAGGCTAAGCCCCGGTGAACCAGGAGGCCATGGTCCCTCCCTGTGGTCTGCACTGTAGAGTTCTCAGTACTCAAGTGTTAAGTGATATGACAAGAATTAAAGTAGAGTGGTATAGAAAGAAAATAAACACCTAGCCTTTGTGGTTAGAAAAGCCCTCTCTTTGGAGAGATGGGCACTAGAGAGGAGGCACTGAAGGTAAGGTGCCAATGACAAGCAGGGACTGGCCATGTCCAGATCAGGAGAGGAACAACAGTGTGAGACCTCTGTGGCTGGAGAGAGCGTGGCTCGTTGGAGGAAGTCACCAAGTGCAGTAAGAGATAGGAGGGCAGGGCTTGTAAATCAGGGACTGGATTTTACTCTGTGTGTTAACAGGAAGGCTGCATGGAGTAGAGGGTTAGCAGGGGAGGGACATGGTGTGATTCACGTTCAACCCAAACTGCCCTTGATTCGATGGGGAGAAGGGATTGTAGGGTCCAGAGCAGAAACTGAGAAACCAGTAAGAAACTTGTTGCAAATAGAGCTAGGTGAGGGGCAGTGGTGATGGCCTGGCGACAAAAGAGCAGAAGTGGCAAGAAGTGAATGCAATCTGAATGTATTGTAGAGGGACTTCCCTGGTGGCCCAGTGGTTAAGCATCCACCTTCCAATGCAGAGGATACAGGTTCCATCCCGGTTAGGGAACTACGGTCCCACATGCCATGGGACAACTAAGCCTGTGCACCACAACTAGAGAAAGCCAGTGTGCAACGAAGACCCAGTGCAGCCAAGAAAAAGAGGAAGAAAGTATTGTGGAAACACAGCTGATGAGACTCGCTGATGGGTGCTCATCCCTCTTTCCATCTAGCTGTCCCTCTAGCCCCCTCCACCTCCTGCAGTGTCCCTCCCAACACACTCTGTCCTGGAAATTCACATCCCATTCACCCAATAGGGGCCTTTCCACCATGCCCAGAAAGCAGACGGAAACTCCAGCAGAGCGCCACTGTGTGTCACCCTTTGGTTCCGCTTTGTGAATTCTTGTTGTGCCTCGCTGTCAGCCTCTTGACTATGCTTGGTAAGCTCTGGAATCACATCGAGATGACCAGTGAGACCTTACTGTATTCCAGAATCTCTTCCATGGAAATAATAGAGAAGTGATTCTGTTCTTTCTCCCGTTGAGGCTGGCAGGAAGATGAGTCGTTTGCACATTCATTTGCCCTGCTGCCATTTGGAGACTGAAAAAGCAGAATACACTGTCATATATGCCAGTCATCAGCCAACAGCACCACGCACACTGGGGCCCAGCCTGGGGTAGGCACTCTTGATTAGGGGACAGAGCAGACGGGGAAGAAACTGGGTGGTGTGTCATAAAGTGATTGTTTGCTGCTGACAGTAAAATGGAGAGATCATAAGTGGAGGGGGTAAGCCAGAGGTCAAGTTTGGTTGAAAGAGACTGCAGATAGGAGGTATGACTTCAGCTTTTCCTTCGAGGATGCTTAGGCTTTGGCTAAACAAAACAAAAAAAGTAAGACCAACAAGGTTGCCAGTCAGCAAGTTTGTATGTGCGTGTGTATGTATATGTAGCCCCTTCTCCAGCCAGAGAAAACATTTTCTTGGCATGCACATTGAGCCTTCATTAATGCTCTCAGTGCTAAGGAATGAGAACTCGCTCTCCTTTACCTACTAGCCAGCCAGCCTCTTCCCAGGAAAACAGAGGGCAATCAACCACAGCGGCAGGTGTTTGGCACGTCTGCATATGCCCCACACCCCCTTCTCACTGATGTGAGGGAGTTCTGACTCCTTGACAGCAATGAACTATGCCCCCTCTGAAACCTCCACTGGCTCCCACTGCCTGCACACAAGATGTGTTTTATGGACACTTATTCCCCAGCTGCTCATAGGCATCAAATAAGTTTGGGGAATGCTGCACCTGACAATGTTAAAGGTTTGGTTTTGTTTTGCTTTTTAATCTGCAAGACTTCAAAGATGCTTTCATGACCCAATTGCCCTGGGACTCTCCAAAGAATTCCCATGGAATGTATCATGTCATATTTCCCAAACTTGAAAATGACTGCTCTGTTTTGACTGAGCATCACTTGTGCCCTGTGGAAGGCAAATTTGGGAAGTGCTGGGCTGTTTAGCATTTCCCCCTAACCCCCTGACCCCCATCACCCTGCACAGTGGATCAGACTCTGTCTGCCTCTCCATGAGTCCTACACAAAACAGTCTGCCTTTTGAGACACTGTTTCAGTGGGCAGGCCCTAGGTATTCTTGCATCTAGACCTCCACTCACACCATGCCCTAACCCAAATGATCCTGGCCTTTCCTGTCCTCTGATTGTAACTCAATGCAAATCATGTCTTTTCTTTGCCAGGGTCTGCCAGGTCTCTGAGATGCTTTCTGCCTCTGATCCATCATCACCNCCCAGCCTGGGGTAGGCACTCTTGATTAGGGGACAGAGCAGACGGGGAAGAAACTGGGTGGTGTGTCATAAAGTGATTGTTTGCTGCTGACAGTAAAATGGAGAGATCATAAGTGGAGGGGGTAAGCCAGAGGTCAAGTTTGGTTGAAAGAGACTGCAGATAGGAGGTATGACTTCAGCTTTTCCTTCGAGGATGCTTAGGCTTTGGCTAAACAAAACAAAAAAAGTAAGACCAACAAGGTTGCCAGTCAGCAAGTTTGTATGTGCGTGTGTATGTATATGTAGCCCCTTCTCCAGCCAGAGAAAACATTTTCTTGGCATGCACATTGAGCCTTCATTAATGCTCTCAGTGCTAAGGAATGAGAACTCGCTCTCCTTTACCTACTAGCCAGCCAGCCTCTTCCCAGGAAAACAGAGGGCAATCAACCACAGCGGCAGGTGTTTGGCACGTCTGCATATGCCCCACACCCCCTTCTCACTGATGTGAGGGAGTTCTGACTCCTTGACAGCAATGAACTATGCCCCCTCTGAAACCTCCACTGGCTCCCACTGCCTGCACACAAGATGTGTTTTATGGACACTTATTCCCCAGCTGCTCATAGGCATCAAATAAGTTTGGGGAATGCTGCACCTGACAATGTTAAAGGTTTGGTTTTGTTTTGCTTTTTAATCTGCAAGACTTCAAAGATGCTTTCATGACCCAATTGCCCTGGGACTCTCCAAAGAATTCCCATGGAATGTATCATGTCATATTTCCCAAACTTGAAAATGACTGCTCTGTTTTGACTGAGCATCACTTGTGCCCTGTGGAAGGCAAATTTGGGAAGTGCTGGGCTGTTTAGCATTTCCCCCTAACCCCCTGACCCCCATCACCCTGCACAGTGGATCAGACTCTGTCTGCCTCTCCATGAGTCCTACACAAAACAGTCTGCCTTTTGAGACACTGTTTCAGTGGGCAGGCCCTAGGTATTCTTGCATCTAGACCTCCACTCACACCATGCCCTAACCCAAATGATCCTGGCCTTTCCTGTCCTCTGATTGTAACTCAATGCAAATCATGTCTTTTCTTTGCCAGGGTCTGCCAGGTCTCTGAGATGCTTTCTGCCTCTGATCCATCATCACCCTGCTTCATGTCCCATTCATCTAGCATTTCATAGAGGTCCCCCCACCCTTACTTTCTCTGACACCCCACATGTGGTAGGCGCTCAACAAGAGGAGAAATAGGAAGGCAGTGAAGGAAGAGAGGACAGGAGAAGGAGCCAGGGAGAAGGAGGACAGGATGGTGGAGGTGGAGGAAGAGGAGAGAAGAGCACTGAGGTGACAGAGGAAAAGAGTCCTCCAGGATCTTAGACGTGGTATTTCATTCAGTGTCGGGAGAGGCACAGCCAGGAATCGCACAACTACTTCACAGAAGAGAAGGTCCACTGGGTTTTCCTTCCATGACAGCAGCCCCCAGGGAGGGGACCGGTCCCCAGGCCCACTTTGCAGAAGGCCAGGGCCCAGCTGTAGGGCACCAGCTCAAACCGGAGGTGCCATACCTGAGAGTGGCCCCAGCTGTGACCCCTTAACCTGACTTGTGCCTTAATAATTAACATAATTAGGTATGTCTTTACACTATTAACAAAACATCTTATGTACCCCCTTTCTTTGTTGTTTTTTGTCAACAACATAATTGTGCTCAGTTGTGCTCAACTCTTTGCGACCCTATGGGCTGTAGCCCACCAAGCTCCTCTGTCCATGGGACTTTTCCAAGTAAGAATGCTGGAGTGGGTTGCTATTTCCTGCTCCAGGGAATCTTCCTGACCCAGGAATCATCCTGTATCTTCCTGCATCTCCTGTACTGACAGGTGGATTTTTTACCACTGAGCCACCTGGGAAGCCCAGATAACATAACACCATATACAATTAATGATAAATATTAAGCAAAATAAATAACAAAGTACAAATTAACCCTAAAGCAATCATCATAAGGGCATTTTGCTAAAGCCAGTGCCTTCCTTTCACATGGGAGAGGCCTGAAACACAGAGCATCTTGGGCCTTGAAACTGAGCTTAAACCCTGAATCTGTAGCCTTGGGCACTCACTTTCTGAACTACTTTAGCTCTGCCTCCCTGGCTAGGGAGTCTGTGATCTCTTTCTCAGCCACATGGCCAACTGCCTGAGATAGAGACACAAGAAACCTTCCCACGTCTGCTTTATGCTTCTGACTCACACAAACATGGCCACCCCATTTAACAAAGCATTTTTTTTTCTGGGGCCTGACCTTCCTCTTTTTTTTCCCCTATACTCTTAAAAAAAAAAAAAAAAGTCAAGCAAAATGGTGTACGTTATGAATCAGATTAAACAGATATCTTCCCAAAAAGCCCAGCCTTGGTAAGACGTCAGTCCATTTCCATCACCTTAGGTCCTTTCTGCAAAGGCTAGGGCCCTGCCAGAGTCTCACCCTGGAAAAGCTCATCCTATGGAAGCACATGGCTTGGCGGGTTTGCCAGACCTGTCTCTAACACTCTGTTAAATGCCCAGATGTGTTTCTTTCATGCATGTGCATAAATTCCATTTCAGAGTGTCAGGGCAACACCTCAATCTGTCTCCTGAAAGTGATTCGTGGAAAGAACCTGAATGCCAGGAGGCCTGGGTTCCAGTCAGTGTTTCCTCTGACTTTTACAGGTTGCAAGCAGATGACGGGGCCTCATGTGCCAGAAGCCATGGGACATGACGGAGATAGTGGACCCTGAGTGGAAAGGGCTGACATGGGCCGTGGGAGAGGAATTGGCCCTTCCCCTGGGCCCCAGGGACCCGCAGTTGGCAGAGCTGAGCCAGGGCAGGGCTGAGGCCAGAGCCATCCACACGAGTTCACAGCCAGCCCTGTCAGAGAAAAAGAGCTGGAAATGTGTAACGTGTGTAAGAGCCTAGTCCAGGAGAGCATTTCTGGGGCTTGTGAGGAAGAAGAAGAGAAAATGATGCTCGATTCCCCAGGCTCAGGAAGACCAAGCCCTTCCCCACCCTGTAGCTGGGTCAGTTCGTTGTTACCAGCCCCGCAAGGCTGAGGCTCTCTCCTTCTGAGCTCTGGTACCTGAACGTGGCACAAGATGACTTGTGCGTGATCAAGATGAAACTTTGGTTTGTCTTTCGCTGCACCCCTTGTGTGCTTCATTTACTGAGAGATTTCCCTCCTGCCACCAGATGCGAACTTAGCAGGCCTCATAATTCCTAGGCCCACTCTTAGGTTATAGGCAGATCTGCAATCAAAAGAGGAACCTGAATTCAGCAGTCAGAAAGTCCAGTCTAAGAGATCAATCAAAATCTCACACCTCATCCGGTGTTCAGTCTTCCCTTCCCCACCCTGGGCTGGCCTCCCCATGAAGCACAAGCTTGGGTGTCTCTCCTCTCTTCTCTACTTCACTCTTCTCCTCAGTCCCACCCCAGCTTATTAGCCAATTTCTCACACCTTTTGGGTGAGGACGAATGAGCAGAGACAGGAGAAAGAATAGATCTTCCTTGATCTTGGACATTAAGCTGAGCGCAGCCCAGGCTAAATGCTGGCTCTGTTTTCCCCTGACGTGTCTGGAACTCCTTTTGGATCCTCTCAGGCAGTTCCTGTGACCTGGGTGATGTCTCTCTAGCCCAGTGTTTACTTGGTTTACCTGCTTCCACAACCTCTGGGTGGTTCATCTCCAGCTTCCTACTCCCTCTACCCTGGTAGATGGCTTTAGACAGGATCCACGATGGCTCCACACTGGAGCCTTCTGCATGGCTGCACCTGCTCCACAGGAGGCACTCAGACAACACGTGGCCAGGCCAGCCCCATGGCAGCCGTCTCTCCTCCACTGCCGTGGCTGCTTCCAGACAGAACTCTGTGCTTACCATCTTCAGGGAACTTGTTTCCAAGCTCTCTGCTCCTCACTCACCTCACCAGTCTAGAAGGGAAGCCCCCCCTTCTCCCCATACCTCTCTCCCTGGCAGGAGGTCCCCTGGGGACTCACAACACAAGCTTGGCACCTCTCCAAGCCCCTCTCCCTACCCCAGCCCATTTATAGACCTCAGCTGAGGGATCCATGCATCATGGGGCCAGTTTACAGATGTTGCCATGGAAACTTGCATTGATGGCAAGACATCTCCTCAGAAACTCTTGCATCATGGAACATAGTCAGAACTTCCATTTTAACATTCTGCACACACTCATCTTAGAGTTTGATCATGTACTTATTTAAATATAAGCCCCAAAGGACATGAAAATCATCTGCTTTATTCACTGCCATATCCTGCCATATAGGGAGCACTCAGGGAATAATGGTTGAATTAATTAATTTTTAAGTAAAGTCATGGTCTCTCTCTAGACTGTAAACGTTGTGAGCATAGAGACTGGGCTAGTTTTTACTCAACATTTACCTCTAGTATCTTGTAGAACGCTAGCCCACTGTAGGTATTTTCAAAGTAGTTTTTGTTGCATTTTGCTTTGGGATGCACTGGCTCTGCTCTGATTGTGATGTGCAGGTTTACTTACCCTGGCATGTGGGATCTTAGTTTCCTGACCAGGGATTGAACCCATGTCCCCTGCATTGGAAGGCAGACTTTTACCCTCCGGCCCACCAGGGAAGTCCCTAAAAGTAGCTTTGAATGAACTAATGAACCTGGGCAAGAGGCCACACTTCCAGTAGAATTCATGGATGCTCCACTAGCCCCAAACATCTCTGGCACCCTTCCTCAAATCCTTCACTTGGCCACACTGCTTGAAACTGTACCCATCAGAGATCTCTCTCAGAGTGAGTCTTCAGTTCAGTTCAGTCGCTCAGTCGTGTCTGACTCTTTGCGACCCCATGAATCGCAGCACGCCAGGCCTCCCTGTCCATCACCAACTCCCAGAGTTCACTCAGACTCACGTCCATCGAGTCGGTGATGCCATCCAACCATCTCATCCTCTGTCGTCCCCTTTTCCTCCTGCCCCCAATCCCTCCCAGCAAGAGTGAGTCTTAGCAATCCGTATATCTGCACTAAGTAAATGGAAGCTGTCAGTCATTTATACTTATGAAGGCAGCTTGATACAGGAAGGCTGCTGCTGCTAAGTCACTTCAGTCGTGTCTGTGCGACCCCATAGACGGCAGCCCACCAGGCTTCCCAATCCCTGGGATTCTCCAGGCAAGAACACTGGAGTGGGTTGCATTTCCTTCTCCAGTGCATGAAAGTGAAAAGTGAAAGGGAGTTTGCTCAGTCATGCCCGACTCTTAGCGACCCCATGGACTGCAGCCCACCAGGCTCCTCTGTCCATGGGATTTTCCAGGCAAGAGTACTGGAGTGGGGTGCCATTGCCTTCACCGACAGGAAGGCTAGTTGACTTAAAAAGAGCCAGGAGGGAGCGCTCACAAGAAAAGAAACGGCGGTCCTCCAGGTGGGGACGCTTTGAGAGACTTGCCAAGGAGACAGCCTACCAGGAGGTGAAAGGCAAGTGGGAAACAAAGCCACTGGTTTTCTTAGCAATGTGTTCTGCCTTTAGCACTCCCTCCTCCCACACAGTTCTTAAGAACCACTTAATTTTTAGAGCTAGAAGGAATTTTAGATACCATCAGAGTCTGTGGCTTTCAAACCTTTTTGAGCCAAAAGGAGAATTCTTTAAATCTTACCAGAAGCCAATATGAAAAACAGATAAGAGGAGATGATCTGGTCCTAGATGGGCAATGAGCCAGAAAGCCAAACACACGCACGCAGGCACACACACACACGATTTTCCCACAGTAGTCCCCAAACCTCCCCCTCAGNTACAAGAGATTCTGTCTCCTTGAGAACTCAGGAAAATCCAGAGGAACCAAGAGAAAGAACCCTCCAAAGAAATGTCCATCCAGAGGGCAAACGTTATCACAATCCACACTCCCAGCCCTTGTGGGAAAATTGCTGGACAGTCACCCTATGCCTTTGTTGATTAAAATTAAACTGGCAGAATTCAGCTGCAGTGGATTTTAGAAGTCCTGGATCAATTTCTAAAGCACATTTATTTTTTAAATACTTGTGCTAAAGGCAATAGTAATAAATGATAGCTGGGAACTTGAAGTTCTATTTTCAAATTGAAAAAAATTAGGGAGTTGAGTATCCCTGTATATTTTCATATTAAGGATAAGTCAATAGAGAGATTCCATTGTGTTTATCAGTCTAAAAGTAATCAATTCAATATGTCACAGTCACAGATTGAGACCCTTTAGAAAAACCCCTCCTGGGTGGACGATATGAAAGTGGCAAGGGTAGGTTAAGAGCAGAAAGCTGCTGGCGAGGTACCAGGAAAGGGAGGTGGTACCTGCTAGGCTGCTTCTTCACAAAGCGCCTAGTCCAGCCTGAGGCTTTGCTAAAAGGGGCAGCACTTCCTGCCTTGACTTTGACCAACTTTCAGCAAGAGTCAGAGATCATAACCGGAACAAAACCACGCAGCCAGGAAACCAGCATAGACGGAAACACAGCCGAGAGCATCTGACCTTTGTAACTTTCAGCAATAAAAGGCTAACAAAGACCAAAGGCCTATTAAATATCCCTGCCCCACCTAGATCACCACTTAGTTGGGGTAGGGGGCCCTCCAGGTCTAAAAACTTGGGTCTGATTAAAACAAACCAGAAGCCTCAAATTGCTGCCCTATGTTGACATCAGGGAACTCTTTTAGTTCTGCTAATGGTTACAATGTAGAGATTATTATGCGTTTTTTATTTCATGCACTTAATCAGTGCTTGAAGAATTAAACCAGCGAGACTAAAGATCACAAAAGATCAAACTTCCTCATCCATCACAGATGGACATCTAGTCTCAGAACCAGCCTCTCGTAAAGAAGTCCCCAGTTTCCTTACCAGGGTTTTGGTAGTCCTACTCTTATATTGGAGGCTTAGAGTAGTTCATAAGCTGTGATGAGAAAACTCTTCTGGGTATATGTATCTCCCCAACCTACTTACCAGAAAGTCTCCAAAAAGAGAAAGGTTCATCTCTTTGCTTTAGGAACCTTGAACCTAGTTAACATCAATGTCCAACGGCTTGAGGAACACAAGCACACACACACACACATCACTGATGAAAATGATATCAGTTAAATCTTCTTTAATCAACTGGCTAAGAGTAGATCTTGTTCTTTATTCACCATTTTTTGTATTGCTAATAATTAGATCCTTTACTATGAGCTAGGCACTGTGCTATATTCTTACCAAATTAATCATCTTCATGTATCAGAAAGTTTTTAGTATATGTAGAAATGATAGAAGTGAAGTGAAAATGAAAGTTGCCCAGTTGTATCTCTGAGGGACCCCATGGACTATACAGGTCATGAAATTCTCCAGGCCAGAATATTGGAGTTAGTAGCCTTTCCCTTCTCCAGGGGATCTTCCCAGCCCAGGGATCGAACCCAGGTCGATCCTCCACATTGCTGAAGGATTCTTTTTTTTTTTTTTTTTTTTTGAAGGATTCTTTACCAGCTGAGCCACAAGGGAAGCCCAGAAATGATAGATGACCTTGGTGATCATGATTCAGTAGATCCGGGGTTTGGAATCTGTGTGTTTGACAAGGATCCCAACTGATACTTATGACTGAGCAGCTCTCCTGGGAGGCATCCCAATTTGCCCACAGCCTCCTGACTGAGGTGCCCCCAATTTCCCGGCAGGTGGGATCTCATCACCGCAGAGCAGAGAGCAGCAGGCTGGTCACCTGAGTTAGGGGCGCTGACCTCCCAATGTGACTTACAAATCCATGCACTTTTCCTGGGCCGTCACACAGCAGACTCAGATTGACCAGATAGTCTGCAGCCACCAGATCCTCTTCATCCCAGCTGTGACTGAGCCAGGGTTTCCCCCATGCCAGAATCAGTTTTCTTAAGTGCTAGACCTGGTTTTTAATCCTAAATACCTAAGCTATTTAATTTAGCCTATTGTTGCTTCTCATCCTGGCTCCATTTTCCCATGCATCAGGCAGCCCTCATAGCCAGGAGTCATCAGAACACATGGCAGAAAATGTCCATGTACCTTGTTGTCCACAGGTGGCAGAAGTTGACCAGACCAGCAGCTCTGGACTTGGCCACAGCCCCTCTACCACCAGGAAGTTTCCCTCTCCTGTTGAGTTCTTCCAGAATCATCTCTATCCTCCCTGTGTATTTTTTGTACAAGCTTTTTAGCTATTAAAAACCAAAGGAGGCCACTGTGAGGAAATTTTTATCAGAAAGAAACTGTCTGCCCTAAGGACGGTACCTTTTTTGCATTTATGAAATTCTCAGAGTTAGAACCATGATTTAAAGAAATGGGAGGCCAACTAACTTGAAGTCTGTTTTGGTTAATATTCATGTTGATGGTGGTTTCACCTATTGAAACAGCAAAAATATTTAACAGAAATATCCACATAGGAAGCCAAGAAAGCCCCACATAGGGAGTCCAAGAAACCTTGGAGTTGGGCCCTCTCTTTCCCCTTTGTGGCTCAGCTTTTCCAGCCTATAAGGGAATGATGATTCCTGCCCCCTCCTCTTCACATGGAGCTACTGAAGTGATCCACAAGATAAGGCCATGCTGGCATTACAGTTTCTGAAGCAAAATTAAACAGTTACAGTTATAGCATCATCCCCTGAAACTATGATTCCTTATCCACCAAATGATCCCAATGGTGCCTGGAATGATGAAAGTGTTAGTTGCTCAGTCGTGTCCTTCTCCTTGCGACCCCATAAACTGTAGCCCACCAGGTTCCTCTGTCCATGGAATCCTCTAGGCAAGAATACTAGAGTGGGTTGTCATGCTGTCCTCCAGGGGATCTTCCCAACCCAGGAATCAAACCTGGGTCTCCCACACTTCAGGCAGATTCTTTACCATCTGAGCCACTAGGGGAGCCTGATAAGAAATGCTTAAATTTGGGAAAAGAAGCAATTAGCTGAGAGTTTTCTCATATGTTGGGGAATAACAAGACACTGCTTTGAAACCTCCAAGTCTGAGACACAAGGAAAATCACAGCTTGTATCTATAACCTAAAAGACTTCCGTGTACTATTTAGGAATTATAAATAAGAATCACTCTGAAATCAGGTGTGTGTATTGTTCTCTATTCCTTTAAAACAACTTTTCAAAACATGTATTCCATGTCTTAGCTTCAATTGAATGTGCTTCTTAGGATGGATTTATGTAACAAGTAGTTGACTGTCCTCTGGTGGATTGTAAAGACTGAGTCCAGCATCTTCTCCTTGAGCAGAGATTGTTGGGGGCTGATCTTTACTGTGAAACTACAGGGTGGAGTGTTTGACCCCTGGAAGTCCCTATGCTCCAATGATTCCACTCCCCTGAATCAAATTTGTTTTGAAACTCAAAGAGATCATCATTACCTCAAATACAAAGAGTGATTTTATGTGATATGTCTTGGGAATATAGCTCATATGATCCATCGTAATAAAATGAAGATATATTAAATAAAACATCATGTACAAAACAGAGAAGATGGATGGAATGTCACAAAAAAGACTTAAGCAATATTTGTGTATACACTAAGTAGAAACATATGGGAAGGCGTTTTTTTCCTATTGCCTTTTTTCCAACAGTGTGGGGCTTTAAAATGACACTATACATTTGTTGGAGAAGGAAATGGCAACCCACTCCAGTGTTCTTGCCTGGAGATTCCCAGGGTAAGGTGAGCCTGGTGGGCTGCCGTCTATGGGGTTACACAGAGTCGGACACAACTGAAGCGACTTAGCAACAGCAGCAGCATACATTTATAACAGTGGCCTGCTGACCAGGAGTTATCAAGAGACCCTCCAATTAGAGAGGCTTTTCAAGTGGTTCATCAGTAAAGAATCCGCCTGCCAATATAGGAGATGCAAGTTCGATCCCTGGGTTGGGAAGACCCCTTGGAGAAGGAAAAAGCAACACTCCAGTGTTCTTGCCTGGAGACTCCCATGGAAGAGGAGCCTGGTGGGCTGCAGTGCATAGAGTCACAAAGAGCTGGACACTACTTGGTGACTGAACACACAATTCATTACAGAGGACCAGAGCTCAGTGGCCACTATACTCCCAAACAATCAAGTTCCAGTGAAACTGACTTAAAGATACATCTCAAAAGTATCTATACAACTTTATGCACCTAAAATACAGTAAAATCTCACCAGATGTCAGAGTTTGGGAGTTTTATTTGCCCTTACACCCAAATGAAAGATTGTTTCTTTTAAAGTGATCCAGAGAAAGACCCATCTTGTCCCTGTATCATAATTCAACTTTTAATATGAGTGAGAGTGAAAGGGGGACCTAAAACTAAATTAAAAGGCATTCAGTGGGGTCTTAGTTCAAATCATGGCACAGTTCATCAAACAGAGACTGTTGGTAGTTGATTAATTTTGCCTGGATGGCATTTTCTCCTCTAGGGAAAAAAAAAAAAAAATCTGGTTCCTATTGCATCACCCAAAAAAAGGCAGCTCCATTGAAATGGGGAAAAAATCATATAGCTCCCCAATATTAACAGTGTTCAAGCTGGGATCGTGGGCCTGAGGTTTTCTTTTATCTTAATTCTGTAAAGATTTTTATGTCCTCAATTGTTTTTATTCAATGAAAGAAGTGGGAATTTAAGAAGAGAGAGAAAACTGCAAATGCATGCTTAAAGGGGTGATTGTAGAACTGGGTCTGTGATATCTGAGCTAGACTTTCTGAGGATAAAACATGCTCCAGTTCATTGCATCAAAGCAAGGAGGTGTGAGTGGCTGGTCACACGAGAGCATGATGGTTCTTTGCCTGGACCACTTCTGCTTACACTGCATCCAGCACCATCTTCACATCTGTGGCCCAAGTCTCCAAAGACACTCATTCACAAGGTCACATCACTCAAAATGATTTTCTGGTCTTCTTGTCTCTCTTTTTGTCTAGTGATCCCCCAAGGTCTTTGGACTCAGCACTTTGGTGTGAAATCCAATCTTCATTTAGTTCAGATTTTTTTTTTTTCTTTTCTCACTGACAGAGTATGATGAGGTAATGTTTTCTGGCAGGCTGACCCAAGATTTGAATCTTTAAAAGTGAAAAGCACTGAGAGCTGAAAAGCCAGTGTACAATATTTATTCAACGTTCTTGAGTAGACAGTGATGTTTTCCTAGTGCTAACAACAGAGTGACAGAACTGTCAGTCCCTACATGTGCCCATTGCAAAATTATAAACATATTAGTTATTTTCTATAACAATAGTAATAAACTGTAGAAACTTTAAAAAATGACCTAAGAAAACTGTCATTTCCCCCAGAGACTATTTAGTAGGCTTTCTGTATTGGTCTGAACAACAGCAGGCCAGAAAGCGGATAAGGAAGGACCCCAAAGTCATTGGATGCTGAGGAAAGGGGTGAGGTGTGAAATGGTGTTGGAGGCACCTTGTCTGGTTTCCAAGGTAGCAGAGGTGGAGGAGGCATCCTTGTGTAGGTTTCCTGAGACTGGAAAAAGAGCACCATTGTCCCAGCCCTGGCATATCAAGAAGATAAAGTTCTCATTCATAAAAGGTCCATAAACCCCTTTTGCATGGCCTAGAACCTTCTCTGAGGTTTTATTTTGCATAAATTACAGTTGCATAATCACTTTCTAGAACTGCTCTTTTGAACTCTTTAATGTACCTTCAGGTATAAGGCAGAGAAGGCAATGGCACCCCACTCCAGTACTCTTGCCTGGAAAATCCCATGGATGGAGGAGCCTGGAAGGCTGCAGTCCATGGGGTTGCGAAGAGTTGGACACGACTGAGCGACTTCACTTTCACTCTTCACTTTCCTGCATTGGAGAAGGCAATGGCAACCCACTCCAGTGTTCTTGCCTGGAGAATCCCAGCGACGGCAGAGCCTGATAGGCTGCCGTCTATGGGGTGGCAGAGTCGGACACAACTTAGCGACTTAGCAGCAGCAGCAGCAGCAGCAGGTATAAGGAAAAATGGCATCTTTTCATTTCTATAAAGAGCGCATACATTTGTGATTTGCATTCAGAAAAAGCCCCTTCACTAACCATATTCCACGCTTTGGGGGTCCCTGTGGTTCCAAGAGAAACAGGAAATGGCTCTCTTCAAGACCAGAACAGTTCTGAGATGGCATCAAGTCACGTCTACTCAGAAGGCCCTGAGTGGGACAGTGAACCACAGCTTGAGATCACTTCAGGAGTACATGGATAGGGAATAAAATAGTACAGACAAGGGTGATTGAATAATCAACAGCTTGGACATTGACAGACCCAGAGGGAGGGCCATGCCTTACTCGGCCAGCTCCTTCCTCTTTGTAGATAACATCGCAAGCAACCCCTTCTGTCAGTCTCACCCAAATGCTGTCTGTCACCCTTCAGCTGACATCTCCCTTTCTAAATCCTCCATAGTCTCCCTTCCCTTCTTAACTGGTTTCTCATTTTGGTTTGGTAGGTTTCCCCTTCTACTAATTTAAAAACCTGGATTGATGAGAGTTCTGAATTTTCTGACTTCCTTCTCAGTTCATCCTTAAAAGGGAACTATGAAGAAGTGCTCTCATTGGAAGGATAGCCCTCTACATGAGCAGAGTAACTCAGGACTTTCTCCTTCAGCCCCAGTAAGGCTGATCCAAACTGGGAGGTCAAGAATCTGCCTGCAGTGGGGGCAACCGGGGTTTGATCCCTGGGTCAGGAAGATCCCCTGGAGAAGGGCATGGCAACCCACTCCAGTTTTCTTGCCTGGAGAATCCCATGGACAGAGGAGCCTAGCAGGCTGTGATCCATAGAGTCGCAAAGAGCCAGACATGACCGAAGCGACTTAGCATACACACATATGNGGAAGATCCCCTGGAGAAGGGCATGGCAACCCACTCCAGTTTTCTTGCCTGGAGAATCCCATGGACAGAGGAGCCTAGCAGGCTGTGATCCATAGAGTCGCAAAGAGCCAGACATGACCGAAGCGACTTAGCATACACACATATGCTAATCCCAGACTCCTAATTTATCTCTCCTCCCCCTTTTCCCTTTGGTAACCATACATTTGTTTTCTATGTCTATAGGTCTATTTCTGTTTTGTAAATAAGTTGACTTGTATCTCTCTTTAGTTAGATTCCACATATAAGCGATATTATATATTTCTCTTTGTCTGGCTTACTTCACCTAATATGATCATCTCTAGGTCCATCCATGTTACAACAAATGGGATTATTTCATTCTTTTATGGCTGAGTAATATTAGATTTAGGTATATATACATGCCACATCTTCTTTATTCTTTCATCTGTCAGTGGGCACTTAGGTTGCTTCCATTGCTTGACTATTGTAATAATACTGCTATAAACAATGGGGTGTGTGTATTGAGTTAGAGTTTTCTTCAGATACATGTCCAGGAGTGGGATTGTAGAACTGTGGTGCTGAGAAGACTCTTGAGAGTTCCTTGGACTGCAAGGAGATCAAATCACCCAATCCTAAAGGAAATCAACTATGAATATTCATTGTAAGGACTAATGCTGAAGCTGAAGCTCCAATACTTTTTCTTGGCTACCTGATGTGAAGAGCTGACCCATTGGAAAAGACCCTGATGCTGGGAAAGATTTAAGGCAGGAAGAGAAGGGGATGACAGAGGATGAGATGGTTAGGTAGCATTACTGACTCAATGGACATGAACTTGAGCAAACTATGGGAGATAGTAAAGGACAAGGAAGCCTGTCATGCTGCAGTCGATGGGGTCACAGGGAGTCAGACACAACTTAGCTGGACAACTGAACAATAACAACCAAGGAGAAGAGTGAGGGCTTCCACGGTGGTGCTCAGTTCAGTTCAATTCAGTCTCTCAGTCGTGTCCGACTCTTTGTGACCCTATGAATTGCAGCACGCCAGACTTTCCTGTTCATTACCATCTCTCGGATTTCACTCAGTCTCATGTCCATCGAGTCCGTGATGCCATCCAGCCATCTCATCCTCAGTCGTCCCCTTCTCCTCCTGCCCTCAATCCCTCCCAGCATCAGAGTCTTTTCCAATAAGTCAACTCTTTGCATGAGGTGGCCAAAGTACTGGAGTTTCANGGAAAAACCATTAAACTGTTAACTCTTCATGGGCACAGAACATATAATATTTATATTTTTGTGTTGTACTGGTATAATATGGTCTAATACATAGTATGTGTCCGGTAAGTCTTTACTTAAATGCTATAACTAATTCACTTAAAATATGAAACAGTGAATATTAAATACACTAAAGTCCCAAATGTCAAATTCACAGCTATGTTTTGTATCTTATTCAATTAGGTTACAAATTTAATATTTGTATTTAATTTTGCAGACATATTTCTCCAAAGGACTCCTTTCTTGGAAATGATTTTAAATATTAAATGATAAAACAGTTAATATAAGTGGACACTGGTTCAGTTCAGTTCAGTCACTCAGTCCTGTCCGACTCTTTGCGACCCCATAAATTGCAGCATGCCTGGCCTCCCTGTCCATCACCAACTCCCAGAGTTCACTCAGACTCACGTCCATCGAGTCGGTGATGCCATCCAGCCATCTCATCCTCTGTCATCCCCTTCTCCTCCTGCCCCCAATCCCTCCCAGCATCAGAGTCTTTTCCAATGAATCAACTCTTCGCATGAGATGGCCAAAGTATTGGAGTTTCAGTTTACTGAACTTAAAAGTGCTCCAGATGAAGGGCATATCTTTAATGCCTTGAACACTGAAGTCCACCCTTGAGGACATCCAAACAGACTTTGGAAAAAAGTTAGGGACTTTTTACAGACAACCCCACTAGTCACAGCTGGACTGAATAAAATGGAAACTACAGCAAGTAATTCTTGATGACACTCTGTGGAGGTAACTATCACTATTCTCACTTTTTTAGACAAGGAAGAGTATTTCAAGGTAAACATCCACTAAGTGGCAGTCTAGGATACTAAATCTGGGGTATCTGATTCACTCAAAAGTCTATCAGATGGTCCACAAGAAGGGATCGACACTGAGCCAATAGTGGGCATAAGATTACTTTTCTCACAACAGATAGTAAACAAACACACTGGTTCTTAAACTACATTGTTACAACACCTTCCACCACTATCCACTGGGATCTTTGTTCTTATAATTCATTTAGATGATAGGTTACATTATTTATCTGAGGTTTTTCTTATTTCTTATCACTATAAACTTCCCTCTTAGACTTGCTTTTGCTGCATTCCATAGATTTTGAAAAGTTTGTTTTTATTTTTGCTTTTCTCAAAGTATTTTCTGATTTTCTCTTTTATTTCTTCATTGATTCAAGGGTTTTCTAAGGGTATTTCAGGAAAATATAAAGCTATAATAATGAAAATGATGGGGGAACTTTTTAAGTTTAATCCCAATAGTGGAGGAGGAAAAGGTAACCCACTTCAGAATTCTTGCCTGGAAAAATCCAATGGACAGAGGAGCTTGCTAGTCTACAGTCCATGGGGTTGCAAAAGAGTTGGGCATGATTGGACAACTGAGTATGCATGCACATAATAATGGAATAGTGTTTCAAGGTATTCTGAAAGAGAGACATGATCAGTCAACTGATCTTTCAAAAATTTTACAAGGCCTTCAATGCAAGAGAGAGGACCTTTTCAATGAACAACACTGTTAACAGTAATAGTATATTCATTTGTGGAAGAAAAAAGTTGAACACTCATTTCATATGATATACAAAAATTAACTCAAAATGGTTCATACACCCAAAGAATTTAAATCAAAAGCAAACTTGTCAAAGTAAATATAAGAATATATGTGCCATCAGATATTTCTCTTTAAATTCAACTTTAGCTGGGCATCCTCAATACTTGCTAAATCTGGCAACTCTAATTTGATGGTTCTGAGTTGTATATACATATACATGTATTTTGTTTTCCTTGAAGAGAGCAATATTTTTAAATACCATACTATTAAATACTAATACTATTTTTAAATACTATACTATGCTTCCTTCCTATCGACAGGAAGAAGGTATTTTTAACTAATTTTGTCACTAAGGAAATAAAGATTTGTAGAGATTAAGGATGGAGAAGGAAATGGCAACCCACTCCAGTGTTCTTGCCTGGAGAATCCCAGGGACAGGGGAGCTTGGTGGGCTGCTGTCTCTGGGGTCATACAGAGTCGGATACGACTGAAATGACTTAGCAGCAGAAATTAAGGAACTTGCTTATCAGTATATCCATTTATGTAGTAAAGACAGTTCAGTTCAGTTCAGTCACTCAGTCATGTCCAACTCTTTGTGACCCCATGAATCACAACATGCAGGCCTCCCTGTCCATCACCAACTCCCGGAATTGACTCAAATTCACGTCCATGAGTAATGTCCATGAGTCATTGATGCCATTCAGCCATCTCATTCTCTGTCGTCCCCTTCTTCTCCTGCCCACAATCCCTACCAGCATCATGGGTTTTTTCCAGTGAGTCAACTCTTTGCATTAGATGGCCAAAGTATTGAAGTTTCAGCATCAGTCCTTCTAAAGAACACCCAGGACCAATCTCCTTTAGAATGGACAAGTTGGATCTCCTTGCAGTTCAAGGGAATCTCAAAAGTCTTCTCCAACACCACAGTCCAAAAGCATCAATTCTTCAGTGCTCAGCTTTCTTCACAGTCCAACACTAACATCCATAAATGACCACTGGAAAAACCATAGCCTTGACTAGACGGACCTTTGTTGGCAAAGTAAATCTCTACTTTTCAATATACTATCTAGGTTGGTCATAACTTTCCTTCCAAGGAAAAACTGTCTTTAAATTTCATGGCCGCAATCACCATCTGCAGTGATTTTGGAGCCCCCCAAAAATAAAGTCTGCCACTGTTTCCACTGTTTCCCAATCTACCTGCCATGAAGTGATGGGACCAGATGCCATGATCTTCATTTTCTGAATGTTGAGCTTTAACCCAACTTTTTCACTCTCCTCTTTCAGTTTCATCAAGAGACTTTTTATTTCTTCTTCACTTTCTGCCATAAGGGTGGTGTCATCTGCATATCTGAGATTATTGACATTTTTCCCAGCAATCTTGATTCCAGCTTGTGCTTCTTCCAGCCCAGCATTTCTCATGATGTACTCTGCATATAAGTTAAATAAGCAGGGTGACAATATACAGCCTTGATGTACTCCTTTTCCTCTTTGGAACCAGTCTGTTGTTCCATGTCCAGTTCTAACTGTTGCTTCCTTACCTGAATATAGGTTGCTCAAGAGGCAGGTCAGGTGGTCTGGAATACCCATCTCTTTCAGAATTTTACACAGTTTATTGTGATCCACACAGTCAAAGGCTTTGGCATAGTCAATAAAGCAGAAAGAGATGTTTTTCTGGAACTCTCTTGCTTTTTCCATGATTCAGCAGATGTTGAAAATTTGATCTCTGGTTCTTCTGCCTTTTCTAAAACCAGCTTGAACATCTGGAAGTTCATGGTTCATGTATTACTGAACCCTGGCTTGGAGAATTTTGAGTATTATTTCACTAGCATGTGAGATGAGTGCAATTGTGTGGTAGTTTGAGGATTCTTTGGCATTGCCTTTCTTTGGGATTGGAATGAAAACTGATCTTTTCCAGTCCTGTGGCCACTGCTGACTTTTCCAAATTTGCTGACATATTGAATACAGCACTTTCACAGCATCATCTTTCAGAATTTGAAAGAGCTCAAATGGAATTCCATCACCCCTCTAGCTTTGTTTGTAGTGATGGCTTCTAAGGCCCACTTGAGTTCACATTTGAGGATGTATGGCTGTAGGTGAGTGATCACACCATCATGATTATCTGGGTCATGAAACTCTTTTTTGTACAGTTCTTCTATATTCTTGCCACCTCTTCTTAATATCTTCTGCTTCTGGTCCATACCACTTATGTACTTTATCGAGCCCATCTTTGCATGAAATTTTCCCTTGATATCTCTAATTTTCTTGAAGAGATCGCTAGCCTTTCCCATTCTGTTGTTTTCCTCTATTTCTTTGCACTGATAGCTGAGGAAGGCTTTCTTATCTCTTCTTGCTATTCTTTGGAACTCTTCATTCAGATGCTTATATCTTTCCTTTTCTCCTTTGCTTTTCACTTCTCTTCTTTTCACAGCTATTTGTAAAGCCTCCTCAGACAGCCATTTTGCTTTTTTTCTTTTGCATTTCTTTTCCATGGGGATGGTCCTGATCCCTGTCTCCTGTACAATGTCACAAACCTCCATGCATAGTTCATCAGGTACTCTGTCTATCAGATCTAGTCCCTTACATCTATTTCTCACTTCCATTGTATAATTATAAGGGATTTGTAAAGACAGCTTCTTTGCAAATAAATATCCAAGTGATTCCAAAAGAAAACAGTTATATTCAAGAAAAAAAATATTTATATATAAAGATTCGAGAAATTAAGAAATGAACTATCAATAGTACATATAGATTTCAGAAAATTTCCTTGCACTAGCCATTAAAAGTTACAAAGGGAGGTGATCCTAAAATGGCAGAGGAATAGGACAGGGAGACCATTTTCTCCCCGACAAATTCATGAAAAGATCATGTGAATGCTGAGCAACTTCCACAAACCAACTTCTGAATGCTGGTAGAGGACACCAGGCACCCAGAAAGGCAGCCCATTCTTTTCAAAAGGAGGTAGGACAAACTATAGGAGACAAAAAGAGAGACAAAAGCATTAGGGACAGAGACCCATCCCAGGGAGGTTGTTGTGAAGGAGGAGGAGTTTCCGAACACCAGGAAACCCTCTTACCAGTCGTCTGTGGCGAGCTTTGGAATCTCAGAGGGCAACATAACCAGGAGGGGGAAAATACCCCAAAAACAAAAGCCACAGAATATGTGCCTTAACCACAGAAATAGCCCAGAGGCTCGAGTCTGCCACCAGTGAGTGGGGGAGGTGTGGATTGCATACTTAGGATAAGGATCATGCCTGAATGCCTTGAGGACAATCTGAAGGAGCTAATATGAGATAGCAACCCAAACTATGGGATAGCTTCGGGGGACTGCCCGTGAAGGGTTAAGTTTTGGGAGCTGCTCAGCGATATCGCTGAGCCCCTAAGCATTGCCCTAAGCTCTCTGTCCCGCCTCCCTGAAAACTGTGTTTACGACCTTGTGTCTCCAAGATGTCTGGTCACTATGTTCTGGTCACAGGTGCTTATCGCACTTCAAGGCCTTATGTTCTGTACACAATGGTGAAGGTCTGGTGATTGATTATCTAGGTCAAAATAACCTAGCAGATGTCATAAACCATGTATGTTATCCTATATATACTGAATACCTAATAAAGTCGGCATCAGACAATGAGGTCTGATCCTCTCAACCCCATCTTTCTGTCTTCTTATTTTTTCTAAGCGGGCGTTCTCCTTCGCGNTTTTTTTTTTTGCTTTCCATAGTTGCTCAAAAAACATGTACCACTGTGAAAAATGAAAAATACCCACCAAAAGATGTCCATATACAAAACCCCAGAACTTGTCAATACATTGTTCCCCTACTTGTAAAAGAGACTTTGTAAAGTGTGGTTAAATTAAGGATCTTGATATGGGATGATTATCCTGGATTATCTGCACAGGTCCAATGTGATCACAAAAGTCTTCATTAGAAGGATGTAGGAGAATCAGAATCACAGAGAGGGGATGCAAGGAAAGGAGAAAATATCAGAGAGGAAAGAACATGCTACGGAGCCAGCTTCGGAAAGGGAGGAAGCCAAGGAATGTAAGTAGTCCCTAGATGCGGGGGACTGCCCGTGAAGGGTTAAGTTTTGGGAGCTGCTNGTGAAAGTGAAGTTGCTCAGTCATGTCCAACTCTTAGCGACCCCATGGACTGCAGCCTACCAGGCTCCTCCATCCATGGGATTTTCCAGGCAGGAGTACTGGAGTGGGGTGCCATTGCCTTCTCCGGAAATATACACTACTAGTTAACTATTAAGTTTGAAAATTACTCTAGGATAAATAAAGGTGGGTGAAGCCCTGAATGTTTCTCACATCATGTTTACTACAATATCAGTTAATTTACTAAATTATAATTTGGCAATATTGGTTTATCATATTAGACTGATTCTATGGCCCCTTAAAAATAGAACTCTGCATATTTTTGTAAAATTTGGCTTGATCATATCTTTTAAATTTTCATGGCTGACTTCCGAATGAATTTCCTCAATTATTTTGTTCAGGAAAGAGAATTTGTTTTGTAGATCTTTTTATTGAAGGCATTAGTTACATGCTTAGGCCTTCCCAAATGTTGCCAGTGATAAAAATCCCACTTGCCAATGTAGGAGACTTAAGCGACAAGGATTCAATTCCTGGGTTGGGAAGATCCCCTCGAGAAGGGCAAGGTGACCCATTGAAGTATTCTTGCCTGAAGAATCCTATAGACAGAGGAGCCTGTTGATCTACAGTCCATAGCACTAGAAAGAGTTGAACATGACTGAAATGACTTAGCATCACATGCTTAATATTGATGCCAGCAGGAAAAAAATTGAGTTCAAGGAAATGTCTACACTATTTCATACATACTGATAATGAATAGGAGAAGGCAATGGCACCCCACTCCAGTACTCTTGCCTGGAAAATCCCATANGTTCAGCACTTTCACAGCATCATCTTTTAGGATTTGAAATAGCTCTACTGGAATTCAAAAGTATAGTGGTCACAAAAGCAAAATGTTCTTTATATTTTAATACCCTCCCCACCTGGGAAAAGCACTTTGATAACTACAGGTATTGGAAAAGAACTCGCCCTAAAGATGGAATTCCTCACATTGTGCAAAAGAAAACAGACCTTCATCCAGAATCTTGTATGTGTGGAGCAGGATGGGGCTGGAGCTATGCACCAGATGAATAAGTAATTTCGTAATTTGACATTTCACATCCAGACTAAATAATGCTTTTGGCAGGGCAATTTCAGTTTATCTTCTGGCCCCTATTTTTTAAGGCAAATATCTCAACATAAATAAAATAATAAATAGACTATATTAATGATAGTTCTAAGTAGTCAGAGTCATTTAAGTGGGATTATGGACAAGGACAGGGAAAATATCCTCAAGATTGTTAACTGGAAGAGACAGAAAGGGAGAGAAGGAAGTCTCTGAATAAAATTAGTTCATCTTGGGTCAGACTTCCACTCACTCAGCATGACCATGCCACAGTGTTTTCTTAAATTTTAGAAAAGTGCATGAAAGCAACATTATTACTGAGACCCATCCAAAATGTCAATTAAAACCAGGCTTTTTGGAAAAATAATTGCTGCACTGCTTAGCAGGACCCAACATTGAACTTGATACCACCAATGAAGAGAAAATGGTCAGTACCAAGGGCTGGTTTTTAGAAAAGCAAAGCTTACAAACAATATTTAGGGCATGCTACATCAGGTCTGACCACTCAGTACCATTCGTTTCCTCTTGAATCAGCAAATGTTTTCAATTAATTCCACTTCTAAAGTGCGTGACCCTTGGAATCTCTGCATATACATCTTTGTCTTGCTACCCTGAATGCTCTGAATTTTTAGAGTCCCTTTGGCCACTGATCACTTTTCCTCGTTCTCCTTTCTCTGGTTCTATTCCTTTTTTATTGTTGTTCTTGTTTTTAAGATGTGTCCAGACTAGACAGGTGCAGACAAAATACATCAAGGTTTTATATAATAATGAGACATAAATAGGGGATTTAAGCATCAAATGGGAAACTTCATTTGTAAAGCAGTTCCTTATGTCACTGTGTATGTGTTGACCTCAATGGCATATCGGTCTTCCTCAGAAGCCATAAGAGTGAATCCTTCTCTACATGGACTCACTAATACATTCATTTGCATGAAAAGTAATTCATTGCAACTTTAGGCATAGTTTAGACATGGGCATTTAGCAGACTGTCATGTAATCTTAGGACAGAACTTATTCATCCACATTTGAGTGGCAGGATTACTTTATCTTACTGTATTTCCTCTCTGTCAGGGTACTTATTAAAATATGCTTAAAGACTTTCAATGCTAGAATGGCGATTGGAGCATAGCTACTTCACTTGACTGCAGAAGCAGGGAAGACCTTTCAACTTTGAGCTACCCACTGGCAGCATAGGAGTAAGTGATGGGATATCTCAGGTCTAGCTCACATAAGTAAGCTCACCCAAGTATATAAGCAAGGAAACGCCTTTCAATATTGCAACATCTTGCCTATTTCTTTCCCCGTTCAGCCTTTTCTCATCACCATAATAGCCTACATTTCATAATTAATAATTCAGGGTAATATCAAGAGAAGAAAAAGGGAAAATTGTGATGGTTTCCTTTGGGGTTATATCTTTCTCTCAGTCAGCAAGCTTATCTTTCTCCTGAGGATTCTAGCCATCTGAAGTCCTAGCCAGTCAGTCAATAAGGAGAGCAAAGATCATGGTACTTACCAACAGTTTTGAAGTTGAGTACACAAAAAAAGAGAAACCCACAATTCCTTTACTCAGCTCTGCAGGGGGCGCTCCGCAGAAACAGAGAGGCAGTGGAACTTCCCTCAGCAAAGACGGGGGTCCCGAGGAGAGGTGAGCCTGCTGTCCTCCTACCCAAGACAATCAAGCGCGAGACAATCAAGCGCGACAGGGGTTCTGTCTGAGCAGTTCCGCTTTATGGCCGCAAGCTCCCAGCTTATACAGGCAAGCAGGGGGGTTTTAGGCAGGACTTTCCATAGTTGCACCAATCACGTTAAAGGTCAAATCGTCATGTGCCTACATTATAACAGGAGTCTATGGTGATCACACGCTGTTTACGAACAGGGAAATCAAGAGAGCCAATCAAAAACTTTGACAAACAACATAGACCATGCTCCCATCTCTTCCGCCAGGTGCCATCTTAGTTTCCTACTGCAAAGCTAGCCCCTTTCTTTTTAAGGTTTCCCATTTAGGGCCCCACAAGCTCCACAAAAAGGAATGATCCTACTAGGCTAAGAGATGAGTTACCACTTACTTCAGTACCATTCTGTGACAAGTCACTCTAAAATATAATGGCTACAAAGTGGTAAAGAATCTGCCTGCAGTGCAGGAGATGTGGGTTCGATCCCTGAGTTGGGAAGATCCCCTGGAGGAGGACATGGCAACCACTCAAGTATTCTTGCCTGGAGAATCCCATGGACAGAGGAGCCTGATGGGCTGTAATCCATGGGGTCACAAAGAGTCAGACATGACGAAGTGACTTAGTGTGAATGCTTGCATGATGGTGTATTTCACAGAACTAAAACAAATAGTTCTAAAACTTGTATGGCATCACAAAAGATCCCAAAGAGTCAAAATAACCTTGAAAAAGAAAAACAAAGCTGAAAGTATCACACTCTCTGAGTTTAAAGAAAACCTACAGGAAAATTAATTCCTACTGCTCCAAATGGGAGAAAATAATTGTAAATGAAGCAACTGATAAGGGATTACTCTCCAAAATATACAAGCAGCTCATGCAGCTCAATATCAGGAAAACAAACAACCCAATCAAAAAATGGGCAGAATGCCTAAACAGACATTTCTCCAAAGAAGACATAAAGATGGCCAATAAACACATGAAAAAAATGCTCAACATCACTCATTACTAGAGAAATGCAAATCAAAACTACAATGAGGTATCACCTCACACCAGTCAGAATGGCCATCATCAAAAAATCTACAAACAATAAATGCTGGAGAGGATGTGGAGAAAAGGGAACTTGCACAGTTGGTGAGAATGTAAATTGATATAGCCACTATGGAGAGCAGTATGGAGATTTCTTTAAAAACTAGGGATGAAAGTACCATATGACCCAGCAATCCCACTCCGGCATGTACCCTGAGAAAACCATAATTCAAAAAGACATATGTACCCCCAGTGTTTATTGCATCACTATTTACAATAGCTAGGACATGGAAGCAACCTAGATGCCCATCAACAGATCACTGGATAAAGAAGTTGTGGCACATAGGCACATATATACAATGGAATATTACTCAGCCATACAAAAGAGCAGATTTGAGTCCCTTCTAGTGAGGTGGATGAACAGAATAAAGTAAGTCAGAAAGAGAAAAATAAATATCATGTAATTGGCGCTGATGGTAAGGAACCCTCCTGCCAATGCAGGATGCATAAGAGACATGGGTTTAATCCCTGAGTCAGGAAGATCCCGTAGAGGAGGGCATGGCAACCCTTTCCAGTATTCTTTTTTTTTTTTAATTGAAGGATAATTGCCTTATAGAATTTTGTTGTTTTCTGTCAAACCTCAACAAATCCCTCTCTCCCATCTCCCTCCCCATCTTGCCTGGAGAATTCCATGGACAGAAGAGCTTAGCAGGCTACAGTCCATAGGATCACATCGGTTGGACATGAGTTGGACATGACTGAAGTGACTTAGCACACATGGAATCTAGCAAAATGGTACTGATGAACTTATTTTCAGGGGAAGAATAGAGACACAGACATAGAGAACAGACCTGAGGACACTGCAGGGGAAGGAGAGGGTGGGACGCATTCAGAGAGTATCGCTGACCCTGATCGAATTTACCATATGTAAAATAGCTAGCTAGTGGGAAGCTGCTGTGTAACACGGGGAGCTCAACCCAGTGCTCTGTGACAACATAGAGGGGTGGGATGAAGTAGGGAGTGGAAGGGAGTTTCAAGAGGGAGGGGACATTTGTCTACTTTTGGCTGATTTACATTGTTGGATGGCAGAAACCAACACAACATTGTAAAGCAATTGTCCTCCAATTAAAAAAAGGTTTTTTTAAGTACCCCCCCCCAAAAAAAGACACATACATGGCCAACAAGCATGCCACTAGTTATCAGTTCAGTTCAGTTCAGTCGCTCAGTCGTGTCTGACTCTTTGCAACTCCATGAATCACAGCACGCCAGGCCTCCCTGTCCATCACCAACTCCCGGAGTTCACTCAGACTCATGTCCATCGAGTCAGTGATGCCATCCAGCCATCTCATCTTTGGTCGTCCCCTTCTCCTCCTGACCCCCAATCCCTCCGAGCATCAGAGTCTTTTCCAATGAGTCAACTCTTCGCATGAGGTGGCCAAAGTACTGGAGTTTCAGCTTCAGAATCAGTCCTTCCAAAGAACACCCAGGGCTGATCTCCTTTAGGATGGACTGGTTGGATCTTCTTGCAGTCCAAGGGACTCTCAAGAGTCTTCTCAAGGACATGCAAATCAAAACCACAATGAGATACTGCCTCACACCTGTTAGAATGGTTATTATGGAAAAGACAAGGAATAAAAATGTTGGAGAGGATGTGGAGAAAAGGGAACCCTGTGCACTGCTGGTAGGAATGTAAATCGGTGTAGCCACTATGTAAAACAGTATTCAGATTCCAAAAAAAAATTAAGAATAAATAGTGTGTGTGTCTGTTTGTATGTGTGCTGAGTCACTTCAGTTGTGTCTGACCCTGTGCGACCCTATCGACTGTACCCTGCCAGGTTCCTCTGTCCATGGGATTCTACAGGCAAGAATACTAGAGTCAGTTGCCATGCCCTCTTCTAGGGGATCTTCCAAACCCAGGCATCAAACCCACATCTCTATGTCTCCTGCATTGGCAGGCGTGTGCTTTACCACTAGTGCCACTTGGGAAGCCCAGAATTACCATATGACCCAGCTATTCTACTTCTGGACACTAACATGGAAAGGCATAGACTCTTGTGTGTTCACTGAAGCATTTTTTCCAATAGCCAAGATATGGAAAAAGCCTAAGTGTCTGCCAGTAAATGAATGGATAAAGAAGATGTGGTTTGTATGTATGTATATGTGCATATGTGTATACATATGTGTGTATGTATACATATACACACACACTTGTGTATGTATATATATATACACACACACACATATAAATGGGCTTCCCAGGTGCACTCAGATGGTAAAGAATCTGCCTGCAATGCAGGAGACCCCGGTTCAATTCCTGGGTTGGGAAGTTCCCCTGGAGAAAGAAATGGCAACCCACTCCAGTATTCCTGCCTGGAGAATTCCATGGACAAATGAGCCTGGCAGGCTAGAGTCCATGGGGTTGCAAAGAGTAGGACACAACTGAGAGGCTAACACTTTCATTTTTACTTTTCATACACATAAACACAATGGAGTACTGCCCAGCCATAAAAGAGAATGAAATCCTGTTATTTGCAACAATATGGATGGACTTTTAAGTCAAAGACAGCTACCATAGTCTATCACTCATATGTGCAATCTAAAAAACCACCACCAACAACAACAAAAATACTCACAGATACAGAGGACAGATTAGTTGTTATCAAAGGGGAAGGAGGTGGGGGTGGACAAAATGGGTGAAGGGGGTCAATTGTATAGTGATGGATGGTAACCAGACCTCTGGTGGTGATTGCTCTGTAGTGTACACAGATGTTGAACTATAATGCTGTCCTCCTCAAACTTGTATAATAAAATAAGTAAATAAAACATAGTGGTTTAAAACCACAACTTGCTGTTTTTCTCACAGTTCTGTGGACTGCCTGACTCACCTGGGCTCTGGTCTCTCATGAGGTTGCAGTCAGATGGTGGCTAGAGCTAGAGTCATCAGGATGGACTGGGCTAGAGGTCCAGGAAGGCTTCTTCACTCACCTGGCTGTGCCCAGTGCTCCCCACATGGCCTTTCACTGCAGTAGTCTGGACCTCTTACACCCAGACTCAGGGCACCAAAAACAGGAAGCAGAAACTTCCAGGCCACTTGACATCAGTCTCAAAGCTCGTACATCATCTCCATTATGTTTCATTATTCAAAACTATCACAGGACTTCACTGGCGATACAGTGGATAGGAACCTGCCCGCCAGTGCAGGGGACACAGGTATGATCCCTGGTCCGGGAAGATTCCACATGCAGCATGGAGCAATTAAGCCCATGCAACACAAATACTGAGCCCGCGTTCTGCAACTACTGAAGCCCTTGCATCTAGAGCCCGTGCTTTGCAACAAGAGAACCTGCTGCAATGAGAAGACATACACGGCAACGAAGAGTAGCCTCCACTCACTGCAGCTAGAGAGCCTGTGAGCAGCAACAAAGACCCAGCGCAACCGGAAATAAATAAATAACTCTAAATAAATAAACTATCACAAACCAGATTCAAGGGCATGGACTCTTCCTCACCAGGGGCAGAAGCCTATACCAGAGGAAGGAAGGCGTTGATGGCAGCCATTCCTGCAGACAAGCTGCCCAAACAGGAAGAACAAGAAGAATTCTTTGGAACAGAACTCTCTGCCTGGACTGCTCTGAGAGGCCCCTCCCCTGCTGCTCTTGGGTGGCCCAATGACTAAAGCAGCAAAGCAAAATTTGAGCAAATACAACTTTTTAAAATTGAAGTATAGAAGATTAATAAACGCATACCATTCTTAGACTTCAACAGATCAAGCTGATGAAAAAACAAATAAATAATAGATAGGCTTTAATCTAATAAAAATAGGTTTTTGGATATTTCATTTGTGAAAAATTACTATAACTTAGGCAACAAAGAAAACTGGGAAGAGGAGAAAAAATATAATTTTACAGGCCATGTTTTTCCCACCATACCACCACCAAAAATACAAATAAACAAACCACTCCTGGAAGTTAGGAATGAGAATTTAACTCTTTTTTAAAGCTCTTAGAAGTTTTAAAACACTCTCATAAATTACTGTTGAATCTAAGGAGAAATGAAAATGACAATTACTGGGATTCTAGAAAATAAAGACAATTAGAACACCACAATTAAAACCTATGGGAATTGGAAAAAATCATAGCCTTAATTTTTTTCATTATTAGGAAAAAATGAAAACAATGAGCTAAGCATTGAGTTAAAAATTAGAAAAGAATATGAAACAAATCTACAAAAAACAGTAACAAGAAATCTGTGAGTCTAAGAACAAATTAGTGAAAACCAAGAAAAATGAGTAGAACTAAGAAATAAATCTTAAATTTTTTTCTTTGCAAATATCAATATCATTGACAAATCTTTGAAATTCAGAAAAGTCAGGATATATAAGTATGTATAATATGGATAATGAGAAAAGGGGTATTATCACAAAGAAAGATTTGCTTAATTGTAAGAATTTCCTATGTACAAAGCATAGATCTATGCAAGGGATTAAAAAATCTTGATAAAATGAATGATTTTCTAAGAAAGGATAAATTATAGAAATAGACTCAAGAAAAACTATAAAACCTGACTAGGTCAATATCTGTGGCAAAAAACTTTTAAAACTATCAAAAAGCTGCACTTAAGAAAAATAACATGTTCAGAAAGATTTTGAGAGCGTTTTCTCATTCTTTAGTGAACTAATAATTCTTAAGCTATTTCACAAATATAGAATATACAAAAAAGATTAAAATCTTCCCAATTCCTTTAGTGAAAATTATTACCTTAATGATAAAAAGAATAGAAGTGGCCAATATCACATGTGAAAATTGGTAGGAAAATCCCAAATCAAAAAGTAACAATTTTCAGAAGCTTATTTTAGAAATATGAGGATAGTTAGAAATTAAATAGACTCATAATGCCCAATAAAGAATTTAATAATTGCATTTGGTACTTCATGTGACAGATTATGCAACCATTGAAAATGGCAGGGGAGAAATGACCATAGCATTTTATTTTAAAAACTTTGATACATGATGATACCATTTTTTGTAAACATGTGCTCACTCTGTGTGTGTGTGTGAGATCTGAAAGAATGAGCACAACTCTGAGTGTGAGCAATGAAATTCTTCCCTCTTCTTTTCCCTCCTTCCTTTGTGCATTTTCCAAACTTTCCACAAATAAATGGTAGAACTTGGTAATCAGAAAAAAGGGGGAAATTTTGCTCTTAAATGTCTTATCTCAGTCGTCGTTCTTAACAAACCCTGTGTTTACACGTGTCCCACTAAAGATGTGCCATTTTTATATATTTCTACCCTTTCATTTTTCTAGTTTGCTCTTGTTACCAAATATTTCCTTCGTGCTTTCATCTTATCCTCAGTTTTGGCATCCAAAGAAGTTATTATGGGGAGCAGGCCAGTATCTGTGTCAGCAAAATGCATCAAATAACTAAAGGAATTGACCTTGGATCCTTTTCCACGAACAGCACATAAAAGGCAGGCTATTATATGAGATTTATAGACAGGGTAAGGGTGCAGTGGAGAAAAGGGAGCAGAGAAGAATTCTGGCATCACCACTCACAAAACACCCTTCTCTTCACCCTCAGCTCTGACTTTGGGGAAGGGGAAGAAGGCAAGACAGGTGTCTTTGCAACTTTGTCCCTGTCCTCGACTTGAGCCTATGAATGGACGCTGTTAAATGAAAAGCCAGAGTGTGGTATCTTCATTTCCAGTGGTGGACCAAAGCTGAAGTGTAGGGTTCAAAAAAAGAAAAGCACATGAAATTGGCAGAAAGAAATACCAAGGGAGCAGGACCAATTCGTGCCGAGGAGCTTGGATATTTTCCTGTAGAAGGTGGGGAGACACTGCAGAATTTAAGCAGGAAGACAACACTGACTGTGTGTCTATGTTATATGTATATGATTATATATATTTTTTATTTACATATAGAAATATATGAATGTTTATATATACAGGCACATGCTGTGCTTAGTCACTCAGTTGTGTCCGACCCTTTGAAACCCCATGGACTGTAGCCTGACAGGCTTCTCTGTCCATGGGGATTCTCCAGGCAAGAATACTGAAGTGGGTTGCCATGCCTTCCTCCAGGGAATCTTCCCAACCCAGGGACTGAACCCAGGTCTCCCACATGCAGGCAGATTCTTTACCATCTGAACCACCAGGGAAGCCCATATACAGGCATACATACATGTTATTGCATGCATGCTCAGTTGCATCCAATTCTTTGTGATCCCATGGCCTGTAGCCTACCAGGCTCCTCTGTCCATGGGGTTTTCCAGGCAAGAATACTGAAGTAGGTTGCCATCTCCTCCTCCAAGGAATCTTCCCAAACCAGGGACTGAACCTGTATCTCCTGTATCTCCTGCATTGCAGGCGAATTCTTTATTGCTGAGCCACTGGGGAAGGCCACATACATCTTATATATAGTTCTATTTATCCGTGTTTGTGCATCTATGTGTATATCTATGTGCATTTGTTGTTCAGTCACTAAGTCATATTCTATTCTTTGTGACCCAGTGGACTGCAGCCCATCCATCATCCCTGTCCTTCACTATACCCAGAGCCTGCTCAAGCTCACGTCCATTGAGTCAGTGATGCCATCCAACCATCTCGTCCTCTGTTGCCCTCTTCTCCTCCTGCCTGCTACATATAAATTTTACATGGAAACCAAAATGTCACTGGAAAGAGAAAAGCAGAAAGCAGGAAGACAGGTTCATTGAGTGGCTCAATGAAGGAATGAATGGATGGAGAGATCTTTGAGAGAGAGAATCAGGGACTTCTTTAGTGGTCCAGAATCTGTCTTGCAATGCAGGGGACGTGGGTTCAATCTCTGGTTGAGAAACTAAGATCCCATGTGCCACGGGGCTACTGAACCCACGTGCTTCAACTAGAGAATCCACACATCACAACAAAAGATCCTGCATGCTGTAACGAAGATCCCGTGTACTGCAGCTAAGACCTGATGCAGCCAAACGTAAAATAAACAAAGTATTCATCATTTGTAAGAGAATCAGAACTCCACTTCTCCCTGACTGTGGCAGTAGATGGCCATCCCTCGGTTTCCACTTATATTTCCTAACTGAGATCAACCCTAACTGAATGACTGCCTGCAAATTTAGTCACAATTCCAAACTCTCAGAAGACAGAATCTGATCCATCTACCTCAAATTAAGTGTCCACTCCCCTGTCCAGTCAACTACGACCAAGGACAGTGCCACAGTTGTGTTCTGTGTGTGCTTAATCACTCAGTCATGTGCAACTGTAGTTGGACTGTAGCCTGCCAGGCTCCTCCGCAAGGGGGATTCTCCAGGCAAGAATACTGGAGTGCCTTGCCATGCCCTCCTCCAGGGGATGCTCCCAACCCAGGGATCAAACTCAGGTCTCCCACAATGCAGGCGGATTCTTTACCGTCTAAGCCACCAGGGAAGCCCATGGGTGCTGAGATCCATTTATTTGCGGGATTGTTTGATTGCTGTCTACCTCCACTTCTGGACTATATTCTTCTTGAGGGCCAGGACTGTGTTTGGTTGCTCAGCACTGTCTGCAGCACCTTATAAGGTGTCCAGGACATGGTTAGCGCTGAAAAACCATTTGTGGGAAAGAAATGCACAAATGACTAATGAAGAGATTCAGGCAGAAGAAAAGGCATGATGCAGTCTTCAAATCCCATCCTCCATCCGTTCATTGTTCATGTGTCTCATTTATCACCAGAGCATCTACTTCAGCAGAATTACATCAGTTGCTTCAACACGCCAGTGAGCTTTTTGTGGTCTAGCCTGAGAACCAACCCCCATTTACAAGAGTGATGTAAGTTAGGAACTATGCTCCTAATTCTAAACAACTGACATAAAACAAACTTTGGAAACCTGATCCACTTGTAACTTGAGAAATACCTCCAAACAGGACAATCAGTGAAGGAACTGGACCAGAGAGTAAAGGTATCCGTCAGACGAAACTTGGCAGACATGTTCTCCATTTTCCGTCTGATTATTTTCATATTCTTCCTGTGAAATCCAATTTCCTTAAGTGACCTCTGTTCATAGGAAACTATTTGGTTTAATCAGTGGAAGCCATGGCATATTTTTAACCATCTCTGAAAGCCAGCTCCCTCTCCATTGAGGGTGCCTGATACCCAAACAGATGTTTTACAGCACTCAGCACACATGAGCTCACCACTGGCAAGTCTTATGCACACAATCAGACCTCAGCTCTTCTCACACATCTCCTGCAAACCCAAATTCAGAACCCGCAGGCAAGCTTGAATCCTTTACCATGGTAACAAAAAAGAGCAGAGCATAGAGACTCCAATTCTGAATTTTCAGTCTATTAATGTTCTATAAATCTGATGACCAAATGGAAAATATTCAATAGAAAGAGTTAGCCAAACTAAATAGTCTATAAAAAGATGTGCAAACTGTATGCCCCCAAAGACTTCAGATTAAAGTATCCAAGGTAAAGAGTTCCAAGGCAGTTTGAATTTTGATAGAATTTTAAAACATTAGAGCTGAAGGGTCTTTGGACATCATCTAGCAAGCACAACAGTTTTGTTTCAGAGATGATGAGGCTGAGACCCAAGAGAGAAAGGGATTCGGGGTTTCATATGCTAGAGGCAGAACTGGGGGTAGAGCTCTGCCTCCCAGGCCAGACCCGCCGGACAGACAGACCACAGTCCCACACCCCCAGCTTCCTGCCTATTCTTCCTGGACCATCTGTCTGCAGTTCAAAGCTGGGAAGAAGCCAGAACCTGGTCAATAGTCATCCTGCCTATGCCATGATCATTTCAGTGTGTCCTCTCCAATTTAGATAGAAAATTTTATTGAAGACCAACTTCCCTTGATAAATCAATAAAAAGTAACCTAAAAAGGTATGTTTAAGAGTAACATGTCAACATTTCAAGTGTGGAAATCAAAGGGAATACATAGAATCCTTACCACTCCTATGGTCAAAGGAAACCATTGCAGGTTAACTGAGGAGATGTAAACACAGAGCTGTGAGATCATGGACCTTTGGTCCTCTGAGAAACTAAACTTGCAGGGGAAATCCGAGCTTCCTAAGAAGGCTTGGTCCACCTCAGACACTTGGAGATGTGAACAGTATTCACATCTGAGTGCCAGCCTAAACTTGAACCTCATGCTGCTATGAAGTTCTCAAAAGGAGAAGAAGCAGATGGAGCCTTAAAAATATTCACCTGCACATTGGGGAACAACATTTATATTGAGAAGAAAACCAAGTGGCAGAGTACAGACTTCATTAAATAAATATTTGTAGAGAGCTTAGGATGTGCTCAGCTAAACACCCTGCAATAAAAGAGCAAGAATTTAATTGAAAGGTGTAAGCAAGGCCCAGATCACAAAAGGCTGCGTATACTATTGGAAGGAGGTGTTTGGAATTTACTTTAAAGATGACTCAGTTCAGTTCAGTCACTCAGTCGTGTCCAATCTTTGCAACCCCATGGATTACAGCACGCCAGGCCTCCCTGTCCATCACCACCTCCCGGAGTTTACTCAAACTCATGTCCATTGAGTTGGTGATGCCATCCAACCATCTCATCCTCTGTCCTCCCCTTCTTCTCCCACCTTCAATCCCAGCATCAGGGTCTTTTCAAATGAGTCAGTTCTTCACATCAGCTGGCCAAAGTGTTGGAGTTTCAGCTTCAGCATCAGAGGAAGCCATTGAATGATGGTGACCTGGGGAGTGAATTGACCAGACTTAGGTTCTGCAAAGATCTCTTGACAGCTGATGGACTGTGGCCAAGTACTACGTTATATGATACTATCTACAAGTGCTTCAACAGCATTATTAGCGCTGTCTATACTCAGGATAATACGGTAAAAGGTGAGTGAATGAGAGCCTAGGGCAAGCAGAGCTAGGTTTTAATCCCATTCCTACAGTTTACCAGCTGTATGGTCTTGGGCACATTATTTAAACAGTTTTACCTCCTCAGCTGACTTCCTTTCTATACACTGATGATAATACTTAGCTGATGGGGTTTGATAATAAATAAAGTGGATGATGTGCCTGGACGTTTCTAAGAATCCTCCCAACACCATTAAATGCAACCAAAATCAAAGTGGAATTTTTCGGTTTGGAGGGAACACCACCTAGCATCCTGCTGTGCCTCCACTTAGCAGGAAATACTGTTGCATTTTCTTAAAATTTAATCAGGACATTTTATTGCTAACATGTAAAAATAACTGGCATTTTTACTTTGTACATGAGCAATGAGGTAAACTGAGGTCAAAACCAAATATTGGCTCTGAATCAAACCACCCAAAAGCAATGGCACCAAGAATTAAACTAGTTACAGAGACCAGTGGAGGAACTAAGTGCTTCTACCGTCCCAGCACCCTTTTAGCCAAACACTGGTGCAGATTCGCTGGCATGTGTGACACTGAAAACATCTGGCCTTTCTATTACCCTCTCACAAGCAAAGTCTGATGTCGCGTAAACTGATCTTTAGGCCAATTATATGGTCTAAGTGTTACAGTGTTTGTGTTGGCTCCTCTGGCTCCAGGTTTTAAGAATTTGCTTTGTAGCCACACCCCTCCCTGAAGTCCTAACTGTGTCTTACTGTAACTGACTCCAGGGATCTGTTTATGCGTTGCCTGCATCTTCTTTTGGGGACGATAATCATATGTGACAGTATTGCCAGTGGAGTGTGTCCTGTAAGAATAAGTCATAGGAGGCACAGCAATGGGAGGAGGGCGGGGAAGTGAGCGGTCTCTGGGAGCTGCTCTGGTCACGTGTCCATTGCTGCATTTTTTTTTTTTTTCTTTTCACCTCCGTGTATCAGTTTTATTCTAGAAGCCAGGTGAGGGATGTAGAGGTTCTACCCCACAGTTCTTCTAGAAGGCACTAAATTAGGAGTCNGAGCTGCTCTGGTCACGTGTCCATTGCTGCATTTTTTTTTTTTTTCTTTTCACCTCCGTGTATCAGTTTCATTCTAGAAGCCAGGTGAGGGATGTAGAGGTTCTACCCCACAGTTCTTCTAGAAGGCACTAAATTAGGAGTCAGAAAACCTGCTACTACCTCCAACTGGCCTTTCTACCCTAGACAAGGTCATTATCATGTCTGAGCACAACAGACATTACTGTCTATTTCCCCACCTAGACTCGACTTCACTTACCAAACAAGTGCCAAGCCCATCATCAATGCTGATTAAGTTAATCCTCATCTTGGCAGTGAGTGGCAGGTGGTGTATTATCCCCACCTCAGTCTTACAGTGGGGTGTCACTCGGGAGGGGCATGACAGAGGCGGTGTGCCCCCTCCCCTCTGGCTCTGAGCTGCTGCTCTCTGCTCCAATGTGCTAGGGCTGTACCTGTGCTCTGCAGCAGGTGACCCCAGGGCACTCCTGGGGTGTTACTGACTATAGGAAGGGGTGCTCTCTGCCTCTCCCCCACCCCACCCCTGTCCCTCAGCTGCTATGGCCCAAGGCTGNCAAATTTGGAAAACTCAGCAGTGGCCACAGGACTGGAAAAGGTCAGTTTTCATTCCAATCCCAAAGAGAGGCAATGACAAAGAAAGCTGAAACTACCTCACAATTGCACTCATCTCACAAGCTAGCAAAGTAATGCTCAAAATTCTTCAAGCCAAGCTTCAACAGTACATGAACCGTGAACTTTCAGATGCTCAAACTGGTTTTAGAAAAAGCAGAGGAACCAGAGATCAAGTTGCCAACATCTGTTGGTTTATCAAATAAGCAAGAGAGTTCCAGAAAAACGTCTACTTCTGCTTTATTGACTTTGTCTTCACTTTTGGCTGTGTAGATCACAGAAAACTGTGGAAAATTCTTCCAGAGATGGGAATACCAGACCACCTGACATGCCTCCTGAGAAATCGGTATGCAGGTCAAGAAGCAATAGTTAGAACTGGACATGGAACAACAGCCTGGTTCCAAATCGGGAAAGGAGTATATCAAGGCTGTATATTGTCACTCTACTTATTTAACTTATATGTAGAGTATATTATGAGAAATGCTGGTCTGGATGGAGCACAAGCTGGAATCAAGATTGCCAGGAGAAATATCAGTGACCTCAGACATGCAGATGGCATCACCCTTATGGCAGAAAGTGAAGAAGCACTAAAGAGCCTCTTGATGAAAGTGAAAGAGAAGAGTGAAGAAGTTGGCTTTAAGCTCATCATTCAGAAAACTAAGATCATGGAATCTATTCCCATCACTTCATGGCAATAGATGGGGAAACAGTGGCAGGCTTTATTTTTGGGGAGCTCCAAAATCAATGCAGATGGTGACTACAGCCATGAAATTAAAAGACACTCTTTCCTTAGAAAAAAGTTATGATCAACCTAGACAGCATATTAAAAAGCAGAGACATTACATTGCCAACAAAGTCCATCTAGTCAAAGCTATTTTTTTCCATTAATCATGTACAGATTTCAAAGTTGGACCATAAAGAAAGCTGAGTGTTGAAGAATTAATGCTTTTGAACTGTGGTGTTGGAGAAGACTCTTGAGAGTCCCTTGGACAACAAGGAGATCCAACCAGTCCTTCCTAAAGGAAATCAATCCTGAATGTTCATTTGAAGGACTGATGCTGAAGCTGAAACTCCAATCTTTTGACCACCAGATGCAAAGAACTGACTTATTTGAAAAGACCCTGATGCTGTGAAATATTGAAGGTGGGAGGAGAAGGAGACGTCAGAGGATGAGATGGTGAGATGTCATCACCGCCTCAATGGACATGAGTTTGAGTAAACTCCGGGAGCTGGCGATACACAGGGAGGCCTGACGTACTGCAGTTCATGGCATTGCAAAGAGTTGGACATGATTGAACAACTGAACTGAACTGTTGGCATTATTATTGTTCTCAATTAGAGATGAGTAAGCTGAGGAATTTATACATTTAAAGCCATCTGTTTAAGGCTATGTAACTGATAACAAAATGAATGGGATGAGAAACCAGAGCATTTGCACATAACCTATTTTAAAAATTGAAGACATATGTCTAGTAAGCATTCGAAGTAATCTATTTTTTACTTAGAATTTGGCTTCCATTATAGCTCAGATGGTAACGAATCTGCCTGAGATGCAAAAGACCCAGGCTCAATCCCTGGGTCAGGAATATCTCCTGGAGAAGGGAATGGGAATCCACTTCAGTATTCTTGTCTGGAGAATCCCATGGACAAAGAAGCCAGGCAGACTACAGTTCATGGGATTACACAGAGTTGGACACAATTGAACACACATGCATACTGCATGTCTATTGTTCTTGTGTTACTCCAGTAACTGGTCTGTTTAAATTGACNGTACAGTAAATCCCAACGCTGAGTTACCCATTAAAGGAACTTATCACAGATGGTCATAAAATTAGAACTTTCACATCTTGAAAGAAAGGGCTCTATCCAGGATCATAAATAGACTATAACTGAGGCTTGGGTTTATAAAGCTGTAAAAGAGGGCTGCTTGAGCAAACAGGAATTCACAGGACTGGGTCACAAAATTAACTTGTGAAAGTCCGACCACGATCTTGGAGTTGCCGGCAATGCAATGGTAGCGATTTCTGCAGTTAGTGGACCCCAATCAGAACCTAATGAGGTCAGGCCCTGGTTTAACTTCATAAAATGCAAACTCATAGGAATTAGGGTGCTGGCACCTAAATATGGCCTTATAATTCCTAAACCAACAGTGGAGCAGCAGATGACAAAACAAGGCCAGTGCCTTCCAGAAGTTTCTCAACTAGTCAGGAAGCCAAGGCATTTACAAATAAAACAATTATAGGATGCAGGCTTCGGAGTGTGGTGTAGATGGTAACTAGAGAATTCAGGGAGGAAAGCAAGCAATGAGTAGAAGCTGGACTTTTCAGGGAAAGATGCGTGGAGGACAAAGGACCTGACTCCGGACTGAAAGATGCGGGAGGGGCGCATGTGTGCGGAAAGCTGTGCTCCGGCCCCGCCCCCGTCGGCTCCCACAGACCTGCATCGTGCCCCTGCCATGACTCTGCCCAGGCCGAGTCTCCGATCGCACACTTGTATTTCCCTCTTGTCCTTTGGGTAATTGGTCCCTAAGGTCTACAGTCACACCGTCTTCATTCCCCCACTCCCCCAGGCTCTTCCTCGAAAGGCCTGGAAAAGGAAACCCTGGCCTCTCAGGACACATCACATCCAGGCTGGACAGCACGGGATGGCGTCCATCCTAAAGAAGGAAGCCAGGAAAAATCCACACTTCCTCCTCAGAGGAAGCCCCAGAGTCATCCCTGTCGTGGGTTATAATCAGGTTAAAATGAGCAGGACGAAGAGAAAAGGGCAGCTGCAGAGGGGGTACCCCGCCTCAGCCTCCTGGGAAGGATTCTGTCAGCATCCAGGACACACAGTGGGGAGAAGAAGATGCCCCCATGGGCTTGGGAAGTTTGGGAGAAGGCCAGGGCCCACAGAGTGGCCAGCACCGTGCCCAGACGGGCAGGGGAGGGTTGAATGGGAAAGGTGATGGGGGTTGGTGCGGCGGTGCACATACCAGGAGAACTTCATGAGGGGGAGAGGCCCTGTGCGCCCATCCCTTGCAGAGCCCAGTGTTGAGTGGAAGGCTCCCAAGCACCTATTAAGAATAGAGCTGAAATCCATTGTTTTTGAGTGAAATGCCCTGTAGATATCAATTAGGTCTAACTGGTCCATTGGATAAGGAAGTTGTGGTATATATACACAATGAAATATTACTCAGCTATAAAAAGGAACACATTTGAGTCAGGTCTAATGAGGTGGATGAAAATGGAGCCAATTATACAGAGTGAAGTGAGTCAGAAAGAGAAATACAAATACTGTATAAATGCATTTATATGGAATTTTAAAACATGGGAACACGACGATCCTATATGTAAGACAGTAAAAGAGACACAGATGTAAAGAGCAGACTTTAGGATTCTGTGTGAGAAGGAGATAGTGGGATGATACGAGAGAATAGCATTGAAACATGCATATTACCATATGTTAACCAGATGACCAGTGCCAGTTCGATGCATGANCTCCCGACCTCCTCCTAGACCTTCTGTCTAGAACCCATAGTTCATGCTCTGGGTTCTCTCAGAAACTTTGGGGAGGAGGCTCCTCTGTGGTGTGAGAACAAGTCTTTTCAGTTAGAGGGGGCTTCCACTTGGGAAAAGAGTGGTGATAACGCCCACTGACATTCACACACTATAAAAATTTGTTTGTAACACCAATACACCAACAATTGTGATCAGCGGAAAGAAACTGAAATTTTGAATTGCCTGAAAACCAGTGATGAGGCAACTACAGTCACAATTATAGCCACCAGCCAGCCATCATCTCTAGAAGGTTCCAGAGACAGTGAAACTGCTGAGATGCTCTAAGTGGGATTGGGTCTCCTGGAGACCAATATGAAAATCATTTATCTGAGGGTGAAATGCAGCGTCAGATAAGAAGTCATATTGCTGGGTTGCTAAGTGCTGCCTTCCCTCTTCCACACCACCTCTATCTCTTGACCCTAGACCTATGAACCAAGGAATCCTCTCCATGCCAGCCAGGAAGGTCACAACCCTTCACCTACAAATTTGGGGAAAGATCAGGGTCCCCATTGTGACAAGAAACTCAACATCAGATAGGTATCCAAAAGCATTTTCTGGGACTTGCAGAGGAATAAAAAGATACGGTTTATTTTCCTTCCAAATTCTCCAAGTTTCCAAGTGAGGAAGAGGGTGGCGGTTCACAGATGGAAAAGGTATGTTGCCATGTTGCTGTGTAAGTGAAATCAGGTGTGTGCACTGACAGGCAGGTGCTGGTGGGAGCATCGGACAGTTTCTAAAGCTCACAGGCCATCAGTAGCTAGAGGTGGCTGGCTTTGGCCCAACATGGCCCCTGAATCAACAGACAACAGCATTGTCGAAGAGCAACTTGTTAATGATTTATGTTAAAAGAAAAATCAAGATTTGGCTTCAATGTAGATCACGTGAGATATGAAGAAGTGAGTGATACTATTTTCCAGAGACAAATATGAGTTGATCTTCCCCAAATGGCATCACTAGCACCTACCACACGATTTCACTAATTTTGTTTTTCTTCATGAAGTTGTGCACCAGAGACTTTTAGGTAAAGCTGAGAGACAATAGTCCCGACATACTAAGGAATATATCCCCCCCAAAAAGCTGGTGCAAATATATTTCTCCTTGGCTTTTCAGCACACTGACAAATACTATCAGCTGCCTGAAATTCCCACCATGCCTGGGAACCACTCCACTCCTCCAAGTCTTTCTGAATCTGTTGTCACCAGGAAGCTATACAATCATTTTCTAAACATTAGACTTCATCACCCAAGGATGAAAACAGAAGCCATTGTTCAGGGCCTGCTGCACCAGCCTGTTCAAAATTACCTCCCCCTCCAACTTTCCACAGGTCTTAAAAGTCCTAAAACGCTTAAATCTTTTCAAGAATAAGGCAGAATATAAAGTAATTGCAAACTTGGTGCTTTGGGCTGTGGTCTCCAAAAATCTTGCAAGAACCCCCCAAGCCAGTCTCATCCTTTCATCTTAGAACAGAGACATAGGACCCAGCATGCACTGCAAACACACCAACGCTTGTAGCCAGGGCAGACATTGTTAATCAATCACAGCACATTTTCCAAAGAGCCCAGGCTTCCCTCACAATCTTCAAACCATAAGTCTGAAGAGCCACCACTCATCAGCTAAAATTGAGAGATAAATGATCCTTAATTGCCATCTCCACTTTAGAAAGCAAAAGCAAACAAGGGGGATAGGGAAACCTTTGGACGGAAAAGGTACGGTCAGGGGAAAATAGATCTAGGCAGAGTGCGTTAGTGGGGAGCTACAGGCACTAAACGCATTGCCAACACCAAATTGACACTTCCCAGGCATACCTTGGGCCCTCCCTTCTTCCAGCCTGCCACTTCCAGAGATGCCCACGGCTTCCTCACAGAGCTAAAATCAGAGCTGTTTTCCAGGGCTCCCTCGCTCTCCCCCCATCCTGGCCCAAATTGTCTATTTTGAAAACATTAGGCTTCTTCTTTAGTACAGTCCTCCATGAAGCAGGTGTCAGAATGTCGCAGCAACCCGCAGTGACGTTGCTGGACTCCAGAGACCCATTCCATAGGCAAAAGGGTTTCCCAGGCTCACAGCCTAGAGGCGTTGAGCCCCTGGCCACTGTTTTGACTGCTGGCGGTACAAAACAGTCCACCCCACACCACTGCCGCCTGGCTCACTGTGGCCATCACAAAGTTAAAGCCAAGATGTTAACATTGTGCATCAAGACGGCAGGCATAAGGTGAGAATGCAACATTCAAGATCTCAACCATACATTAATCAGAAGCCCCTGTGCAGTTTCCAAGATGTTGTTTTGATAAACTTTTTGATGAAATGGGGAGCTGCAAATACATGATGGCTTTGAAGAGGATTAGCAGGGTTTGTCCTTAAAACGGATTCTTCATGTAAACCCTAATCATTTAGAATGACAGTGGAGGAGAAACTTCTATACTGTATGAATAAGGAAATATTAGAATAGTAGGCTTTTACAGGCAGGAAAATTCTTTAACTGGTTTATAAGTCTATCCGTACTTGGGTCATTCCTTGTAAAAGGTAGCAGACATATGATTGTGATCGGGAAACTGCACAAAATTTTTTTTTCTACCCTCATATTATTGTCCTCCCGAAGTTTTTTGTTTTTGTTTTTAATAAAAACCAACTTCTTGTTGTATATATTCATATTCCATGTGTTAGATGGAAGCATTTCCTATCCAGTGTGAATAAAAGAACAGTTGTAGTAAATTATTATAAGGCCAATGAAATTTCATGGCAGGTTATTCTACCAAGCTGTGCTTGTTGGTTTTTCCCATGACTGTATTGCTTTTATAAATGTACAAATAGTTACTGAAATGACGAGACCCTTATCTGCACAGCATTAAGAAGAACCTTGAGTGGTTACCTCTGTTAACAATCAGCTCAAAAACAGTGTCTGGCCTGTAGCTTGGCACATATTCCAGTGAGACACAAGGTCTCTTTTACCAGAGTCAAGAACAGAGCTGGTGGACATATTAATTAATAGTCTTGGATATCTGGCTGTGGATAACTTCACTGTATATATATCTAGAATGGGCAGAGACCATCTGGAAATCTCGTACACACTAAAGGGCAAACACCAGGTCAGAAGAGGGAAATTAATCCAAGAATTAGGAGGAAAAAAAAAAGATGAAATATTGCACCACAGTTTCAGCCCAGTGCCAACTCAAAAAGAAATTAATGCTGTGTAAAAGTGGGTTGAATTAGTTTGCAAACTATAATAAAGATATATGCAGTAAAAAGCCAGTTAATGCACATCAGATGGGAATGGGATGTTCTAGTCAGTTGCATTTTCTAGTTATCCGAACTCTACTATATTATTGTACTTGGATAACCAATTTAAAAGAATTAGAATATGATGTTTTAAATACACTTAACATTAAACTCTTCTTCTAATTCTTTCTTCTATCTGTGATAATTCAGAAGACATTATGGATCTTCAGTGCCTCTGAGTCATTGTTATTGCTGTACCTGCTATAGAAGATTGGGCTAAATGTGTACAATGACAAACCTTGAAAGTTGCTTTTTTTTTAAATAATAATAAATTCCTAAAACCAACTGTTTTACTGGTTGTCTCTTTGCTATGAAAATGAAGTACAGATTGCTCAAGTGCTTAACATTGTGATCATAAAAATGGCTATCATTCTGCAAATTAAATTATATTTCTCAAATTATTTTGTGCCTTCTACTATTTTGATTACTCTTTCTTCTTTAGCTGTCCAATATTCAACTTATATTTTTTGTAGGTAAAACGGTGTTTCTTACTAGTTCTTGAATCTGTTTCATTATAAGTCCTCATTAAGCCTTGAGTTCATCTTAACTGGAATAAAACCATCTGAAACAAAATCATTCCACAATTTCTTTCCAAGATTTCATTAGTATTCAACTTTAATAGCATTTTGGGCACATGGACTTCTTCAAATTACATTCTTCATTAAATCATTTTGAGATAACTGACTAGCAATTTGGAAGGAAAAAGAAGGTGGAGCCCTACCTCACTCCTTATATCAAAATAAATTCCAGCTGTATTTAATTTAAGTGTAACAGATGAAACCAGGAAAGTACTAGAAGTAGAAAAAATGTTTATTGTATAGAATGAAGAATTTTTTAATCTCATATATTGCTTGCATTTCCAACCAACTTTCTTATAAAATAATTTCAATGATTGAGTGCTAAATGCTGAGTCATGCTCCAATGTATTATGTTGAATAAACAAAGAAACTATCAGGAATAAGATTAGTGATCAAGTGCTAACTGCAAAGTTGAGCAGCAGGCGCAAAATTGTTCATTACTAAATCCAGTTTTCTAAATACATTGTAAACAAAGTCCATGTTACTTATAATTATCAAACATAGACCATAGAGTTGGCATATGCAAAACAAATGAAGTTATTCTGGTTACAATTGTATCATGTTGGCTTGAACCATGGCACCTCTATCCTGAAGTTATCATACCTAAACAGATTAGAAACAAGCCTTTTAATTCCTCTGGGCATAAGCTTTGGTTCCTTCCTTTTTGCTCAACGTTAAAATGGTCGTTTAGTTATATAAACCCTTCCTTCTCTACTTGGGACAGTATTAAATTTTGGAGTTAAAACTGTGCAACATCTCCTCTGTTTAGTTTCAAATGTCATTTCACAATGTCCTTATAAAGCAACAGCAGCAGTTAACAAAATGCCTGAGTCACTGGAGAGTGCAGAGCAAAGCTCTGTTAAAAGATGTTCAATTAGTTGTGCACATTCAGTACTTTTTAGCCAGCATCTTTAGTTAAGAGATCCTTGTAAACATTAAAATTGATGCAACTCATAAAAGACATACTTCTTTTTAGTGAAGTGGCTTGCATTCTTGCAAAGCATCTTAAAAGTACAGGAAACATTGGTGCTAACAGTGCAGAAAACGCTTCATTTTCTTCTGAAGGAGAAGTCATAAGAGACCTGTCAACCACTCATCATTGATACCAAAAATGTGTACCCCCAAGATTAGTCATGGAAGATCTACAGCCTCCTATATTCACACTGTTTTAAAATACAAGCACTTTGGAGGTGTTGCCAACATAGTAGAGTAGGAAGACCTTGAGCTCACCTTCTCCCATTGGGCACACCAAAATTACAACTATTTACAGAGCCACTGTCAATGAGAATGACCTGAATACTAGCAGAAAAGATTTTCCACAACCAAACGTGTAAAGAAGGAACCACAGTGACATTGGGTCTTTATGCAGCACATGGGCTCAGTGGTTGTGGCGCCCTGGCTTAGTTGGCTGCAGCCTGTAGGACCTTAATTCTCTAACCAGGGATCAAACCCACATCCCCTGCATTGCAAGGTGGATACTTAACCACTGGACTACAGGGAAGTCCCCATAGTGAGACTGGTGGTGGGAGCAAAGATGCAGTACAGTCAAGACCCACACCCATGGGTAGGTGATCCATTAACAGGAGGATAATTATAATTGCAAAGGTTCTCCCCAGAGGAACAAGGATTCCAAGTCCCACTTTGGGCTCCAGTCCCCAGGGCTCCTGCACCAGGAAGATGAGCTCCCAGAATGACTGACTTTGAAAGCCAATGGGACTTGCTTAAGGGAGAGCTAGAGACTCTTAAGGTGGTATAGTCGCTAACTCGTGTCCAACTCTTCTGACCAACTCTTGTCACCCAATGGACTATCACCCACCAGGCTCCTCTGTCCATGGGATTTTCCAGGCAAGAATACCAAAGTGATATTTCCTTCTCCAGGGGATCTTCCCAACCCAGGGATCAAACCCAGGTCTCCTGCACTGCAGGCAGATTCTTTACTGACTTGGCTACCAGGGCTCTTAAGAGACATGCAAAACCTCACATACTCTAAGACCCAGTGCAGAGACAGTAATTTAAAGGAGCCTGGGTCAGACCCACTTACTGATCTTGGAGAGGCTCCCAGAGAAGCAAGATCCAACAATGCCTCCCCTTGAGGACATAGTGTTGGCAGCAGTTATTTTTGAGGTCTCATTTTACCATGGTGACTTTGGGGCTGGCAAGCACAATTTTGGAGTCTTTCTCTAGCCTGTTAGCACCAAGGGCTCCTCTACTCACCAGTAGATCAGCACCAGTCCTGGGGCTGTCCAGGTTGAAAGGCCAGCAGCGTAGGAACAAAGCCCTGCCCAGAAGCGGGCCAAGCACTAGCCCCAGACATACTTGTCCATGCACCCAGCCATACCAAGACCTAGCCCCAAAAGACAGCAGGTTGGCAGCCCCTGCATGAAGCAGCACCTGGCAACAAACCAGGCCAAGGGCCAGCTCTACCTACCAGCTGCCCACAGTAATTGGTCCCATCATAACAGAAGGGCCCAGCATCCCACACAGGGTCACTCTAGAGCATATAGCTCTGGTGACCAGAGAAAAATATGCTTGCACTGGGGCAGCGGCCAGGAGGAGCAACCCAAGGAGCAGTGGCTGGGCAGGCGCAGGAGGGCCTAGAGGAGCTATCCCACATTGAAGGTCAGGAACGGTGGCANTGACAATATACAGCCTTGACGTACTCCTTTTCCTATTTGGAACCAGTCTGTTGTTCCATGTCCAGTTCTAACTGTTGCTTCCTGACCTGCATACAGATTTCTCAGGAGGCAGGTCAGGAGCTCTGGGATTCCCATCTCTTTCAGAATTTTCCACAGTTTGTTGTGATCCACACAGTCAAAGGCTTTGGCATAGTCAATAAAGCAGAAGTAGATGTGTTTCTGGAACTCTCTTGCTTTTTCCGTAATCCAGCGGATGTTGGCAATTTGATCTCTGGTTCCTCCGCCTTTTCTAAAACCAGCTTGAACATCAGGGAGTTCACGGTTCATGTACTGCTGAACCCTGGCTTGGAAACTTTTGAGCATTATTTTACTAGCGTGTGAGATGAGTGCAATTGTGCAGTAGTTTGAGCATTCTTTTGCATTGCCTTTCTTTGGGATGGCTATGAAAATTGACCTTTTCCAGTCCTTTGGCCACTGCGGAGTTTTCCAAATTTGCTGGCATGTTGAGTACGGCACTTTCATCTATATGTGTACACGTGTAAAAATTTTAAAACTCTCTGATATAAATAAGCATTAAATGAGTTTCTTTTTATTAATTCTAAAATTTAGCTCAAATATCTCTTACTCAGTTAAGATTATAATATTTCTGGAAAATAATAAAACAATCCTTGCTTCTACTCTTGTCTTATGATGTCATCTTACAAAGTTCCAGAATAGAAGTTATTATATTTCATCATTACTATTTACTTTTCTGTCTCCCTGGAGAAAATGTCCTTGAGGGAGAAGTCTGTGACACTGATCACTTACCTTCAGTTAACTGCATCATGCCTCACACAGAGAACACATTTAGTATTAATGACCCGTAAAGCTAGCTACCAAAATGCTGCTATCATCTTCTAGTGAAAATTAATGTATCTATGAAGCTAAAATAATTCAATAAGCATATACTTAGCTTTAAGATAAAAAATAAAGAGTAAAAAACTTGTTATTCATAGGAAATAAAACTCATTATGTTTCTTTTATATCCACAGTTGTTACTTTAAAGGGAAATTTAATCAATGAACAGAAAATCACATTAGAGATATAGGATTCTTACATTCTAAAAAGAAACAGATATAGACATTTTCTCCTAACATCTCAGCTAAATTTTAGCAATATTTATTTCAAGGTGCAGTTAACTGAAAATTTCTAGTCATAAATTCTAAGAGTAATTTTCAAGTTCTAAGGCAACAGACTGCGAAAAGCATATGCTATTGGTGTTGATAAAATTAAAATGATGAAATTTAACTGAAGAGCAATTTATGAAACTTAGAGGTTTGTAAATTAAATAAATAAAAAACATGTATGATAGTTAATAAATGATATTGACATCTGCTTTCCCTAAGGATCCATAATTGAATATTGTGGTAAAAGTTATTAAGATAATTAGATAAGCAACTATTTTAAACATATTTCTAAATGATAAAATATGGTACTAAAATTTCTCTGAGAAATAGATTTCTGAAATAGATAGTACTAAAAAGATTTTAAACTTCTAAATCTATGTATGTTTTAAAAGGATTTCATAATCAAATTAGTAACAAGGCTTAAATTTAGGAGGAAAAATAAAAAAATACACAGAAAACCTCTATAATATAATGATATATATATACTGTATATATTTTGATAAATAAATGCTACTATCAGTTGCCACTAAGCTGAATTGAAATAGTAAGAATATATATACAAATAAAAAATCTAAACCTAGCTTATTCAAATGATTTTAATGGAATTTTATTTAATATCAGTGGCTCACTCAGTGAAGAGACACCTGCAATGCAGGAGACCTGGGTTTGATCTCTGGATTGGGAAGACTCCCCTGGAGAAGGAACTGGCAACCCATTCCAGTATTCTTGCATGGAAAACTCAATGAACAGAGGAGCCTGGTGGGCTAATGTCCCTGGGGTCGCAAAGAGTCGGACATGATTTAGCAACAAAGACCATCTTACCTTTTATAATAAAGTCTAAATTCTTTTTCAAAATTTAGCACATGGAAACTTTACATTAAGAGTTTGGTAATAGAAGTGAGAGTGTGATTTAAACATGAGTAATAATTGACATGAACATTTGAAAAATAGAATGTATTAAATTGCTAATTTAGCTGATGATCAAGAAAAGAAAGCAGAAAAGTACTGACAATCTGTGTCTATTTAAAGTGAGAAATAGACCATGTTGGACACTTAATGGTGGGATGAATTTAAAATAGTGTTATTGTTAAGGTTTAATGCATTTGCACCCCAGATTAGCCCAAAATAGTCTCAAAATATTAAGACTGTTTAGAAAATGTTATTTCTTTTTTATGTAAATATTTCCTTTGCTAATTAAAAATCCATAAAGATTTATTTTTTTAGTAAGTGCAGGTTAGATAATAGACTTTCCTTCTGAAAAAAACTCAGAAAACTGGAGGGAAAATTCTGCTTGAAGGTACAGAACAGCTAAGAAATAAATAATTACCAGACCAAACTCAGGAGCAGACAGAAATTCAGATTTAATGACTCAATATATGGACTTTTCAATCTTTGGATATTTGCTGGTTCTAAGAGATTTTGAGTGTATTAATTGATAGCCTCCTTATGGTCGATCAGTTAGTAAAAAATCCGCCTGCAATGCAGGAGACCTAGGTTCGATCACTGGGTTGGGAAGATCCCCTGGAGAAGGGAAAAGTTAGCCACTCCAGTATTCTGGCCTGGAGAATTCCACAGACCGTATAGTACATGGGGTCCCAAAGAACTGGACATAACTGAGTGACACGGATGCGAGAGTTGAGCTGTGAAGAAAGCTGAGTGCCAAAGAATTGATGCTTTTGAACTGTGGTGTTGGAGAAGAATCTTGAGAGTCCCTTGGACTGCAAGGAGATCCAACCCGTCCATTATAAAGGAGATCAGCCCTGGGTGTTTTTTGGAAGGAATGATGCTAAAGCTGAAACTCCAGTACTTTGACCACCTCATGCAAAGAGTTGACTCATTGGAAAAGACTCTGATGCTGGGAGGGATTGGGGGCAGGAGGAGAAGGGGACGACCGAGGATGAGATGGTTGGAAGGCATCACGGACTTGATGGACCTGAGTCTGAATGAACTCCAGGAGTTGGTGATGGACAAGGAGGCCTGGCCTGCTGCGATTCACGGGGTCGCAAAGAGTCGGACACGACTGAGCGACTGAACTGAACTGAATGACCTTCACTTTCACTTTCACTTTATGCTAAAAGAACAATATGGGAAAACATGGCCACCTAACTGTGGGAGGGCCTGAAAACTACTTGAATTTGCTTGGAGCCAAGAGGGCAATACCCTTTGGAAAACAAAACAAAACGCTAAATCAAACTAGAAGTAAACTGGCCCTTCCAAGGACCTAACTCCAAACTGCCTTAAGCCTTGAAACTGGATGAGGATGTGTGCAGATTGTTAGTGCTACAGACACATGAGAGAAATAAGCATAAAACTTTGGGATATGAAGATGACTGACCTTATAAGACATAAATTATTTCATATGTTAAACATGTAATGTGTATCATAAAATTATAAACAAGAAGTAATAATGGAGAGACAAATTTACATTGATGAAAATAATAAACAAAAGAGATAGAGATCCATAGGTTCTCCATATGTTAAATTAAATGAGGCCACAGGCTAACAATACAAAATAACTAAGCTTAAATTTTCCGGCCTCTGAGGTAGCACTAGTAGTAAAGAATCTGTCTCCAGTGAAGGAGGTGTAAAAGACGTGGTTGTGATCCCTGGATCAGGAAGATCCCCTGGAGAAGGGCATGGCAACCCACTCCAGTATTCTTGCCTGGAGAATCCCTTGGACAGAGGAGACTGGTAGGCTATAGTCCATAGAATCACAAAGAGTTGGTCATGACTAAAGCAATTTAGCACACACGTAAGTTTAAATTTCAGGGTAAAAAATATTTCTTTGGAAATTTTGGAAGAAACATGGGATAGCTGGAGAAAAGCAAATAGAAAATCCAGAATGAAGGGGAGCAATGACTAAAATTAAGAACTCAGAGTGTGATCTGACACACAACTCAAAATATGCAGACTGAAATGTAGAGAGAAAAGACAATGGAAAATAAAATAGAAAATAAAAAGAAAGAATTTGATATAAGGTACAAGGTGAAAATATATAATGCACATGTTGAACCTCCCAGATGAAAGGCAGGAGAGGATGAAACGTGCTCAATATTGAAGAGATGGTGGCTAAGAATATCCAGAAGTAGCGACTAATATCAGCCATAAATTGAAGTGCTGAAATGTCAAGCTTTAAAAAGAAACAAGAAATACAGTTCAAATCACATAATAGCAATTCCTCTGAAAACCAAAAGCTAAAGCAGAGTGATAGCTTGCAGGCAGCTATAGAATCGGAAGCTGATTGCCTACAAAGGGAAAACAATAACATCGTGAGCTTATCAACCAATTCAATAGAGAATAGGAGATAACGTAATGATACCTTTAAAATGCTGAAGGAAAACAGCTATTAAATTAGAATTCTATGTCCAGTACGAAGTATTCACTAAGTATAAAAGTGAAATAAATAAGTTTTCAGACAAGAAAAGGTGAAAATATGTCTCCAGAAAATCTGCAATAAAGGAAAATATAAAGGAATTCCACAGGAAGAAGAAGAAACACACACACACACACACACACACACACACACACACACACNGGCCACCTCATGTGAAGAGCTGACTCATTGGAAAAGACTCTGATGCTGGGAGGGATTGAGGGCAGGAGGGGAAGGGGACTACCGAGGATGAGATGGCTGGATGGCATCACAGACTCGATGGACATGAGTCTAAGTGTACTCTGAGAGATGGTGATGAACAGGGAGGCCTGGCGCTTTGCAATTCATGGGGTCGCAAAGAGTCAGACATGACTGAGTGACTGAACTGAACTTAACTGATTCTTGCAAAGCTGCTAGGTTCCATAAAACATCTGTACAAAGTGACTTCTCCATGATTAGAAAACATAACAATATACCTAATACATGGAAAACTAGGCAGATTGAAGGAACAGAGGACTATGTCCCAAATTAAACAAGATAAAATGCCAGAAGAACTTGGTGAACTGTCAATAAACAATCTAACAGATAAAGGGTTCAAGGTAATGATTATAAAGATGTTTAATGAACTTAGGAGAAAAATGTATGAACACAATGAGAAGTTAAAGAGCTGCTGCTGCTGCTGCTGCTACTGCTAAGTCGCTTCAGTCATGTCCAACTTTGTGCGACCCTAGAGACGGCAGCCCACCAGGCTCCCCCGTCCCTGGGATTCTCCAGGCAAGAACACTGGAGTGGGTTGCCATTTCCTTCTCCAATGCGTGAAAGTGGAAAGTGAAAGTAAAGTCGCTCAGTCGTGTCCAACTCCTAGCAACCCCATGGACTTCAGCCTTCCAGGCTCCTCCGTCCATGGGATTTTCAGGCAAGAGTACTGGAGTGGGGTGCCATTGCCTTCTCCAGTTAAAGAGCTAGAAAATATAAAGAAGACATAACAGAACTGAAGAATATAATAACTGAAATAAAAATACACTAGAAGGAATCAACAGTAAAATAGATGAGACAGGGGAATATGCCAGCAAACTGGAAGACAGAGTAGTAGAAATCACCAAAGCTGAACAGAAAAAAGAATTTTAAAACAGAAATATAGTATAAGAGATCTCTGGGACCATACTAAGCATAGTAACAGTCACATTACAGGACTCACAGAGGAAAAGAGAGAGAAAAAAGCTGAAAACTTACAGCTATCTGGGAAAGAGAACATGCCAGCAGGCACAGAACATCCTAAAAAAGATAAATCTGAGATCCACACCAAAACTCATTGTAATTAAAATGGCAAAAATTAAAGAGAAAATCTTTTTTTTTCCCCTCCAGGCATCTGAGAGTTTCATTTAAGAAACTTCACAAAGCCCAGTTTGGCCTTAAGCTGCCCTAATCATTAGTATTTCCTTAACTCTCATTTACATCTTCTCAAAAGAGGTAAGAAAAAATTGGTAATTCTTTGTAGTAAATTCATGTTAGCTATTTCACACTTATCACAGCATCATTTATGATAGGAAAGTTAGAAATAACCTAAATGCTCAATAGTGGCTAAGTGATAATCTATGTGTCATGGACAGGTATAATATTTAATCATGAAAATTGTTTATGGTCTCGTGTTGGGGGAAAGTAGAAAGTATATATGCTTGGAATGCAGTTCTTTTATGAAAATGCATATGTGATGGGGAAGAAATCAAGCAGCAAGGGAAAGGCAACAAAGTATGTACAGGGGAACGCCTATAAAGTATCAGCTGACTTTTCAGCAGAAACCCTGCAGGCCTGTCCCCTTCAACAGGTGCAGAAAAAAATTCTGACAAAAATCAACATTCATTTATAAGAAAAACTCTCAACAAAGTTAATATAGAGGGGACATACCTAATGCCATATATGACAGAGCCACAGCCAACATCATATTTAATGTTGAAGAACTGAAAGCATTTCACCTAAGACCAAGAACAAGACAATGATGCCCACTCTCGCCACTTTTATTCAATCCAGAACTGAAAGGTCTAGCCACAGTGATCAGGAAAGGGAAACAAGCAAAAATAAACAAATAAAAAGCTTTTGCACAGCAAAGGAAACTATCATCAAAACAAAAAGACAACCGATTGGGATAGGATATTTGCAAATAATATCTTTTTTATGACATTAATATCAAAAATATACAAATAATTCATACAATCAACATCAAAATAAACAACTAGATTAAAATAGGGCATAAGACTTGAATAGATACTTTCCCAAAACATACAGATGGCCAAGAATCATGAAAAGATGCTCAGCATCATTAGTTATCAGGGAAAAGCATATCAAACCCATGAGATCACTTCATATCTGTCAAAATGATTGTCAAAAAGACAACAAGGAAACCCTGGTGGTCCAATGGTTAAGACACAGTGCTTTTTCGCTGCTGGGGGCCCAGGTTTAATCCCTAGTTGGGGAACTAATATCCCACAAGCCTCATGGCACAGCCAGAAAAAAAGAGACAACAAATAAATGTTAGAGAGGATGTGGAATAAAGGGAACCTTTGTGCACTGTTGGTAGGAATGTAAATTGGTGTAGCCACTATGGAAAACACAATGGAGATTTCTCAAAATTTAAAAACAGAGCTACCATACAATCCATCAGTTCTATTAATTAGAAAAGATATATGCAACCTTATGTTCCTTGCAGCAATAATTACAATAGCTAATATGAAGCAACCTAAGTGCCCATCAATAGATGAACGGACAAATATGGTATGTGTATACAATAGAATATTAGTCAGCAATAAAAAAAGAATGAAATTTTGCCACTTGAAACATGAATGGACCTAGAGGTAGCATGTTTATTAAAATCAGTCAGATAGAGAAAGACAAACACCACAGGATTTCATAGATATGTGGAATCAGAAAAACAAATGAACTAACATGGCAAAACAGAACCAGACTCATAGATATAGAAAACAAAGAGGTGGTTGCCATAGGTGGGAGGTGTGGAAGGATGTGAGGGAGATTAAGAGGTGCGAGCTTCCAGTTACAAAAAAACTAAGCCTTGAAAATAAAATATACAACATGGGGAATACAGTCAATAATATTTAATAACTTTGAATGATGATGTCATCACTCAAATTGTGATCATTTCATAACATATAAAAATTATCAGGGATTTCCCTGGTGGTCCAAGGGCTAAGATTCCCCACTCCTAATGTAGGGGGCCGATTCGATCCCTGGTTAGGGAACTAGATCCCACATGCTGCAACTAAGAGCTCACATGCCGCAACAAAGATCAGACCTCCCACATGCACAGCTAAGACCCAGTACAGCCAAATAAATAATTAAAACATATTAAAAATTAATTAAAATGAAATATCAAAGCACTATTCTGTGCACCTGGAAATAACAGTGTGGTAGGTCAATTACACTTCAATTTAAAATATTAAATAAATCTTAAATTTAAAATAATACATATTAGTTACGAAAAAGCAAATAAATAAATACAAGCCCTTTGACATTCTCTCTGTGAGTCCCACCTGAAACTTTACGTAATACAGAGTACATCTCTTCACTTAAAACTATTTTAAAACTATTTACAGATCTCCTACTGTAAAAGGGGCTTCCCAAATGGCACAGTGGTAAGGAATCTGCCTGCCAATGCAGGAGATACAACAGACCCAGGTGTTCAATCCCTGGGTCAGGAAGATCCCCCAGGAAACAGCAAGCCACTCCAGTATTTTTGCCTGGAAAAGTCCGTGGACAGAGTCTAGGGTTGGCTACAGTGTCTGGGGTTGCAAAGAGTTGGGCATGACTGAGCACAAACACACACAGTCTGAAATTGATGGTAATATGCATTTCCATCCAAGCTTTAAATAGCCCCTGTGAATGCAGAGTGCCTCGTAGATGAAGGTGATGCAGAAGTATTCACACTTGTCTGAACCTGAAGGATCAGGCTTCTCTTCAGCTGGGGCGGATTTCAGGTGACTGAGAACCAGCCTTTTCGCTGCAGGGTTGGCCCTGGGGTTCACAAGGCAGGCTCCAAAGGGGGAAAAAAGACAGTGGGAGACCCTCACACAGGAATAGGAAAGGAGTGATTCCAGGCAAGAGTGGGAAAAAGGAAGAGCTGTCAAACCAGACTACAAATTTTCTGATAATGCACACCTGGAATTAATTCCAGTGTCAAAATACTAGGGCCCGAGGGTGGGGGTGCTGATTCAGCTCTGTGGCCCTGCTGGCTAAAGACATCAGACACCAGAGTATGGTCACTGTGCTTGTGTTGTGTGCCAGTCACTTCAGTCGTGTCCACCTCTGCAGCCCTGTAGACTGTAGACACCAGGCTCCTCTGTCCATGGGATTCTCCAGGGAAGAATGCTGGAGCATGTTCCCATGCCCTCCTCCAGGGGAACTTCCCAGCCCAGGGATCACACCCACATCTCCTGTGGCTCCTGCGTTGCAGGCAGATTCTTTACCAGTGAGCCACAGTGGAAGCCCAATATGATTACTAGGATGTAGCATATGACCAAAGGATTATTCAACTTTTGATGGCAATAACTATACATTTGGGTACGCCTTTACTGAAAACAGTACTGATAACTGATGGGATTGATCTGAGGGAAAGTCCAGACAGACCCTGTTCAGTTCCTCTCATTCCAAATGGTGGCCACGATGACGGTCTTTAAGCTTTGGGTGAGTAAACCCAGCCTCAAGAATAGTAATGTGGCTCCCAGTCATCCCTTCGGGAAGAGAATTTTTCTTTCCTGCTTCAAATAGGCATGTAACTATTTGTACCAAAACTCGTTTCTAACACCACACCTGGCTGCCTTCTCCACTCCATACAAAACTGTATATAATGAGCACCTCTTGGTGCTAACACAGAAATATTGTCAATGTCTGTGTAACACGTGTTTTGTTTCCATGGCTTTGCATTGTATGTTTCCATGAAGCTGAACAGACTTTCAGACTCACTCACTTTTGTATCTGCTCTGATGACACAATCCTTGCTTATGAGGAACAGACCTGCAGTGAGCTCCAGGAGAAGTCCATGTCTTACCTTCGTCAGGCATTTCCACTTCCCCCGTTAGAGCTGCCAAAACAAAGACTCCTTTTCAAAAAGCCCTGGCCACTACACATATTACTGGCTGAGACTATCTGTTCTCTAAAATGCTAAACGTTTATATTTAGATCAGCATCTTCATAGGTTTTTCAATATTTGCTTCTAAGGGTCTTAAAAGATTATTACCTTTATTTAGTGTTGAACCATTAGTAAAAACAAATAGATCCCATTCAGCACTATGTCCTGGACATAGTTTTATTGCTTCTAATTAATAGTAACTGGTAGTTGATTTTCTAAAAAAAAAAAAA
>SJYV01051002.1:0-14444 GCA_006410875.1 Neotragus pygmaeus
TTCTTCACAGTCCAACTCTCACATCCATACATGACCAGAGGAAAAACCATAGCCTTGACTAGACGGACCTTTGTTGGCAAAGTAATGTCTCTGCTTTTCAATATGCTACCTAGGTTGGTCATAACTTTTCTTCCAAGGAGTAAGTGTCTTTTAATTTCATGGCTGCATTCACCATCTGCAGTGATTTTGGAGCCCCCCAAAATAAAGTCTGACACTGTTGCAACTGTTTCCCCATCTATTTCCCATGAAGTGATGGGACCGGATGCCATGATCTTCGTTTTCTGAATGTTCAGCTTTGAGCCAATTTTTTCACTCTCCTCTTTCACTTTCGTCAAGAGGCTTTTTAGCTCCTCTTAACTTTCTGACATAAGGGTGGCGTCATCTGCATATCTGAAGTTATTGATATTTCTCCCAGCAATCTTGATTCCAGCCTGTGCTTCTTCCAGCCCAGCATTTTTCATGATGTACTCTGCATATAATACATACACACAAATAAAGGTAGAAATGAGTGCCCAGACAACTTAAGTATTAAATAAATATACTATTTTCTTCTAGTTTTATGTATCACTACTGTAATATTCCCAGATGTCAACCCAGAAGTTGATATAGGAGAAGTACCTCTTACTAACTTATCAAATTTTTAGTTCAATAAAAGAGAGTTTACAAAGATAGTCAACCTTGCAAAGATAGTCCTGTGCACTTGTGAAACAGATGAACTAGTTTGGTCGACTTTTCCTGGCTGATTGCATTCCGATCCATCCCAGCTCTCTAATAACACTTGTCCTACTTGCATTGTATTTTCATAGCCTTCCAAGGTCCACAAAATAGTGGACTGATACCAATTACTGCCATATATTAAAATTATCAGCATTATTTGCTTAAAAGAGAATGTGTCTGCTTGTTGGGGGATTTATTAATCATAATTCTTTGACCTACTTCTGAACAGTTAAAAAAAAGAAAGAAAGAAAGAAAGTAAAGCTAGACTCAAAGAGGAAGAGACACAGAGTGAGAGAGAATGAGAGAGGAAGGGAGAGGAAAGGAGAGAGAGAATTCTTATATATTAGTCTTAGATGAAGTCTGGCTAGAGCAGCAGTATCTCTGCCAAAGAAGAGGGATTTAGCACAAACATAAATCTAGAAGTAGGACAACATATTTCATAAGAGCCAGAAGGTCTGGCCAAGGGCAAACATACACTTTTTATGAACTTTCTCTTTCTTTAATAAAAAGCTCTATTGAAATAATTTATATACCATCCAATACACCCAATTAAGGGGTACAATTAAGTGAGTTGCAGTATGTTTATAGAGTTGTGTAACCATCACCATGATCTGATTTTCATCATTCTAACAAGAAACGTCATAGCCATTAGCAATCACTGCACATTTAATTCCTCTTGCCTATTCCCTTCATAATCTTAAGAAGCTGTGGATCTACTTTCTCTGCTATACATTTGTCTTTTCTCCATGATTTACTTAAATGGAATTAGACATTTTATGATCTTTTGTGACAAGCTTTGTCACATACCATAACGTTTTCAAGGTTCATCCATGCTATAACCAGTACAACATGTATCAGTATTCCTTTTTATCGCTGAATAGTATTGCATTGTATAAATATTTCATCTTTTGTTTATCCATTATAAATTCAGTGTTTAAAATGTCTTTCTTCTGGTTCTAACCATCCAAGTAGGTATAAAGTTTTGATTTGCATTTCCCTCATGAATAATGTTGTTGAGCATTCAAGTGTTTATTGGCCGTTTGTATATCTCCCTTGGGTTATTTATCTTTTTGTTACTGAGTTGTGTTTTTTATATATTCTGGATACTAGACCCTTACAGATATATGATTTGGAAATATTTATTCCTGTTCCATACTTTGTCTTTTCACTCTCTTGATAGTGTCCTTTGATACATAGAAGAGTGAATTTTAATGAAACCCAATTTAGCTGTTTCTTTCTTTGTTGTTTATGCTTTGGTGTCAAACGTGAGAATCTATTACCATGAAGGTTTATTTACTTTTAAGAGCTTTGTAGTTTTAGCTCTTACATTTAGGTCTTTGATCTATTTCAAGTTAGTTTTTGTATATATATGGATTAAGGTAAGACATCCAGTTCATTTTTTTATATGTAGATATTCAGCTGTCTCAGTACCATTTGATGAAGAAACTGGTGTTTCTCTATTGAATATTCTTGGCACCATAACCATAAATGTACTTTATTTATAGACATTCAGTTCTACTCCATTGATCTATATGCCTATCCTTAGGTCAGTACTACACCTGTCTCTTATACACATCTAGATGTGTATAAGAGACAGGTATACATATGTGNTCTATTGAATATTCTTGGCACCATAACCATAAATGTACTTTATTTATAGACATTCAGTTCTACTCCATTGATCTATATGCCTATCCTTAGGTCAGTACTACACTGCTTTGATGATTATAGCTTATAATAAGTTTAGAACTGGGAACTGTGAGTCCTCCAACACTGTTTTTTATTTTCAAGAGCATTTTGGCCCCTTCCACTTCCATGTGAATTTTAATCAGCATTTCTGTTTATGCATAGGGGGCCATTGGGATTTTAGAGATTGTGTATTTGAATCCATAAATCACTCTGGATGCTATTACCTTAATTGTCATTGTTATGACATTTTTAACAACAAATACAAATACTTGAGTGTTCTTGTTAACCCTGTGGCATTGTTACTTCTTTGTATTTTATCATTGTAGTCCAACATGAAGAAACAACTTATATTGCAATTGCTTTGAAATCATCGATTCACCTGTATGCATGGGCACCAAAGTCCTTTGATGAAAGCACTGCCATTAAAGTGAGTGGTGTCCATTTTCACTGGGATTTCTTTTGAGAAATTGTAAACAGAACAGTATTTGGAATATAGTAGGAGAAATATAGATGCTATTCTTCTACAGTTAATGTAATTTGAATATACCATGTCAATAATTATCATTTAACCCTTTTCTAGACAATTCACAGGCACCAAACCAAGGGAGAATGTGAGGGAAATCCCTGACCCCTCCCCTTACAGGAACTCTCTACCAGCTCCTCACTCCCAATTCCTGTAGTTAACATGAAGAACTCCTCTTCTAAAGCCACAAACACAAGCTTTGGGTGCCACCCCAATGACTTGAAGCTGAAAAAGACCCTGTTCTCTCTTAGTAGGGGGTGGAGAGCAGAGGGAAGGGAAGGAAAGATGTGACAGTGGCAGAGTAGGGAACCCCCTGGTAGAGGAATGAAGGAAAAGAAGGCCTTTGCTCTCATGACCAGGAATGTAATAGCTGAGGGTGGGGAGAAAAGGGTGGCTCTATATTCCTTCCAAGCTGGATCTCTAAACACATTTCTCTCTAGAACTATTACAAGGAATGCTGGTTAGATTTATTTAGATTACAAGTACAGTTTTCACCCTTATTTTGGTTTAACTGAACTTCTATGGATCAGCCTCATAAGGTAACCATTTAGTGTCCCAAACAATTAAGTTGCTGATGATTTTTAATCACATTTCATAAACTGGAAACTATTTTTATCTTTATTATCTTTTTACAATGCTTCAGAACTCAACATAAATAGAATTATTCTGTATTAATAAAGACTGATTAATGAACCGGTGGTACTACATAGAGTCCAGTAGCGCCTTAGAATCATCTGAAGCATTTGTTAAAAGTTTAGATCTCAGACGCAACTGTAGGCCAAGTTAGTAGGTTTGGAGTAGGGCCTGGAGAATCTATATTTTTAGCAAACATCCTAGGAGATTTTGAACTGGTTGGTCTGTGGAGTTTTTCAAAGCACTGATAGGGACACATCATGATTGATAGATCCCAGCAAGGTATTCATGAAATACAATCATATCTTAGGTTAGGATCTGTTGACATATTATATTTTATAGGTTAAAACATCACATGTGTACAATATAGATGGGTTAGTGTTTATGACTGTTTCTGAAATGTCTGAAAGTGAAAGTTGCTCAGTCGTGTCCGACTTTCTGTGACCCCATGGACTATACAGTCTATGGAGTTCTCCAGGCCAGACGACTGGAGTGGGTAGCCTTTCCCTTCTCCAGGGGATCTTCCCAACCCAGGGATCAAACCCAGGTCTCCCAAATGGTGGGCAGATTCTTTACCGGCTGAGCCATTTGTACAATAAATATGTTCTTTTATAAATAGCACAGACTACTATATAGATAGTCTGGGCCTGTCCTGACACAAATCACACCCCTGATCTGATCTCCCTAAATTGGGCATTGGGTCAGTTGTCAGTATTTGGATATGGGTTTGTTCCTGGGTGTCTGCTGATTGGTTAGAGCTGCCTGGTATGGAGCTGGGAAGCAAAGAAGGTAAGTACCAACAGTCTGTCTGGCCTTATAGACAGTTCCTTGTCTAAGTCCTCACTCCAGTTCTTGAATCCCACCACATGAGTTCAGTATGGTGAAACCTGTGATGCCCAGTCCTCTACTGTGACCTGAACGTGGCAATGTATCCTGTTTGGCTTTTCGTTTCCTTGGACTAGGAACCATAAGAGCCTAGAGTACGCCCAGTCTATGGCAGGTTAACATGTCTGGCCTTTCTCATTCCCTACCAAGTGTGCATTGATCAATCAGCAGACTCCGAAGGAGACTACATGTCCTATGAAGCCTATATACGAATACTGGCAAAAATACAGGCAGCTGATCCAGCAAACCGGTTTAAGAGACCAGATGAGCTCCTTCATTTGCTGAAGCTCAAGGCAAGGAATTTAAAGACAGCACATAGAATACAAGGCCATATAAGACTCTTATGATTTTTGAAGATTTGGCCTTTGAAGGATAACTCAATATTTAGAACCTGAATATAATTGTTCTGGTTGAGTTAACAGATCTAAGAAAAGTTGTAATACATAGGTCTCTAAATATATTATGTAATTTTAAAAATCATTCTGGGTTCTATACACCTGTTAAGCAAATGGGTGGGAGAATTTTCACCTTAAACAGAGTGTCATTTTTGGCCTTTTGGCCATATTTGGTTTTATACCTACAGGTGTTTCCAACACTTGGTCATAAGCCAGTGACAGTTGACCTGGCTATTGGTTCTGAAAAAAGACTAAAGATTTTCTTCAGCTCAGCAGATGGATATCACATCATTGATGCAGAATCTGAGGTTATGTCTGATGTGACCCTGCCAAATAACGTAAGATCCCTAGAAATTATTGTGTAACACAATTTGAGCATTTCCAACTGTGAAACTCTTAAAAGATTTAAAAATACAAGTACCAATATCTATATTAGAACTGAGACCTAAAAGGTAAGTGTTGAGTGCTAGAAGGTAGTAATGGATCAACAAAAATCACTGGTGCTTTCTTAGTCTAGAGTGCTAAGTCTGTTCTGCAGATAGACTTTGTCTGGCACAGTGATGTTTTGTATTTGTTTTTAAATGAACCACCTCATGCGAAGAGTTGACTCATTGGAAAAGACTCTGATGCTGGGAGGGATTGGGGGACAGGAAGAGAAGGGGATGACAGAGGATGAGATGGCTGGATGGCATCACTGACTCGATGGACGTGAGTTTGAGTGAACTCTGGGAGTTGGTGATGGACAGGGAGGCCTTGCGTGTTGTAATTCATGGGGTCGCAAAGAGTTGGACCTGACTAAGCGACTGAACTGAACTGAATCCCTAGTTTACACTTAAAATCTGGATTTCTATTGAAAAACCAATGATCCAACATTTACTATCTGGCCGTAATCAACTGGAACCAATTGGTGCCTACCCACTTTTAGATGGAACATATGCTATGCATTCTCTATCCATCCATATTTATGTATTTATAATAACTGGCCCTCTTAGGCATATGAGTTTACAACCCATACTTTTAGTTCCCTGCATCTCATTATGCATTATTATGTATATGCCCTTTCTTTATGCAGATTTTAGTACTTTATGATATATAGCAAGTTATCATAAAGCATTCTCTTGTAGTATACTTTGTACTTAGAATTTCTAATCAAAGGATTCAACACTTTAAAAGCTAATGCATATCAACTCTCAACTCAAGTAATTATAAACACGAAAATATGGCACAGCATCTAAAATATGAATAGTTGTAAAAAATACTATACACATCATTTGTATAAAGAGCTCAAAGATAACATAATACTTCACACACTCACACACACAATATACATTTAATGGTAGAAATGACATTTTTCCTATTGAAAATTATATTAAAAATGAAGAGATGAATCAACAAATCTTTTTAAATTCCCCATTTTGTCAAACACTAAAGTTTTAACAGTTTAGTGTTATACAAAAGTCCAGGAGAAAAATTTTTTGTACTTCTGAGTCACTGCACAGCTTTCAGAGTTATCTTGTATATCTCTGACAGATTACACAGAACAATTGTCAGATCATTAATGGAGGCTGTTTTTTCAAGTTTGAGTCAGATTTAACAATCTAATTAGATGATCATTCTCTTGTCACCTATGATTATATAGAAATCACTGTTGAAAACAATGAAGCGAGCCCCAGCCAAAGCCACTTATATATGAGTTCAGGTTAGTTTTAGTATAAATATTATAGTACTCTTCACTTGGGATGTCTTCCATCACTTCCTGCATCTTATTTTTTTACATCACATCGTGCATTATTGAAAACCTCAGTATTGATCCGAGTTTATACTTATTTGAAAAGTCATTCAGGAAGATTGAATTCTGTGTTCAACTTGACTACTAAGCAAGAAGAATTACTTTATTTTCAAGCAATCTGTTAATTATTATGGAAACAATGAGAGAAGAGGATTTTTTTTATCATTTTCTGGCCTAATTAGGATACCTTAAGTGAATTCAAAAATAGAATTTTTAGCTAAATGCCCTAGTGTCTTGACCCATTAAAAGAGAAAGGACTCTAATATAAGGGAGGAGAGAGTGTCTTCTGAAACAGGATGTACTAAAAATAATTTTTCCAACAGTGCTAGATTACAAAAGCTATAAAGCTACAGGGGAGCTATGTGTGCTAAAAGAATATCTGATTACTTCAGGAATCATCTGAGAAGCAAGAGAATTACCTCTGGTGCTTTCTGGATTTACAGCAGCTAAGCTCTTTTCTAAACAAATTTTTTGAGACAACCTTTTTTCTTGCACTTTCTTTTTCTCTCTTCCTTCATCTCTTTTCTGATTCAGTTGCTCATGAGAGTGCCCAGGGAACGCATTAAAATTGCTTTTCGCCTCTGGATCCCCATTTTAGTTTTAAGAATTGTTGTTGCTGAGACTGAGGCATGGCCACACGCACTTGGCCTGAGTGCGCTGGGTTTGGCAAGTATAGTTTCTGACATTTTTTCCCTTAAATTGCTAAATTGGAGACATGATAAGAGAAACTGATTGTTCATTTTTTAAGGGAAATATGATTAATGTGACAATATCTATAGTTTGGGCAAGTTTTGTCACATTGTTTTATGCATCATGAAATTTAGAAATTGTTAGATATTTCTTAATATTTCATCACCTACTGTCTCTCTGAATTGAAGATATTTTAAGATTATGTAAATTGGATAATCAATTCTATACTTTTTTGAAGGGAGGATGACTGTTACATTTCAAGCAGTGAAAAATATTATAAGGCTGTTCCTTGTAAATATTTAAGCTCAAGCTATTTTAAAGCTAATTTTCTATTTCTGATTTGAATGAATTGAATGATAACTAGTGATTTTATATTTGTTACTTGGTTCATTCCTTACTAAATTTAGTATTCATTAGTGTGCTAAAATGAATCTGAAATCAAACAAGTGATGTCTCTTCTATCATTATACGTAATACTTGGTGAAATTTCAACAAATTTGTCTGTTAGAAATATATTCTGCTTTTTACATATATAATTTTTCTCCTAAAAATATAGGAGAATATTAAACAATAACAACCTATGACATGGGGAAAGCTCTTTTCAAGCGTTGGATAGCATGCTGTTTAGTACTAAGACAGAAATTTCTCTCCTCTCTGTACTTTGAACCCCTCTTTGGCCTTTATTGTTCAGCCAAGCTGCTTCTCTTAAAGTAGTAGTGATAAAATATTGGACATATAAATCCTCATGAAACATAATTCCAGTCCCTGGAAATCATTATACCACAGAATATCATCATCTTACCTGATTCCTTGGGAATTGGCGTGATGCTCACCTTCAATGCTGAATCCCTTTCCGTGGAAGCAAATGAACAACTCTTCAAGAATATCCTTGATGTGTGGAAAGACATACCATCCTCCGTAGGTATGTGGAAAAATTTTCTCCTTTCAGATGATCCCAGAAAAGCTTCTATTTCCTAAAGTGTCACTTTTTCTCAAGGCATCTAGGGTTAATTTGGGGTAGTGCATACTTATTCCCTTGTAAGATAATGTATATGTTTTTCTTATGCTTAATGATTTCACAAGGCTACCACAAAGAGACTGATTGTGGCTGTCTTAGTAGTTCATTTTCAATAATCATGTAATTAAAATAGGAAAGTGATTATTTTCTGTAATAATCTATCATTTTATTTTAACTCCTTTTGCTTGCAGATTTTACACAGATGTTGAAAATGCTTCCTTCCATAACACTGAGTTGGGGGTTTTACCTTTATCTTAGGAGAGTGCCAGCTAGTATAAGAGGAGCAAAGTGTTTCCATTTTGCACAGTCAGTAGTGTTCTGTTGAGCCAGTTACATTCCTGTGCAGAATGTGACTCATTGGTTGTCACTAAGATTTCATCATCCTTCATTTACAAAACAGATAAATATGACTGACTGAAATGCTCTTAGGTACTACCCAGATGGCAACACGAAGAAAACTGCCTTTTCATCTTCATTAGACCAGGACATTTGTTTTCTTTCTGACCAGCACAGGACTGCCAGTCTGGGAAATCTGAATAACTTGAATCTCCCGTACATGTCTCTGAGGCTTGGTGACTACAGAGGTAATTCTAAATAGGAAGCAGAATAATGCATATAAACAGCAAAAATACTAGAGTAGATGATTTGGTTGAAATGTTCCTGGAAGGAGCATAAGTTTAATGAAGCAAATAAAGGAAAAGGGAGAAGGAAAGGGGGAGAGAAACAGGGGAAGGAAGGAAGGAAAAGAAGAAGACAGAAAGATAAGAGAGACAGAGAGAAAAGCAGTTTATCAATAAAAAGATAGAAGCTTCTGAAATCTCTATAAAAGGGCTAAATGTGATCCACATGTGACTTTAAGGACGAGTTTGAAAGAGCTTTTTTAATGGACATTTTTTCACCATGGATGATGGCACATTGCATTGCGTCTGCAGAATCCTTTCTTTTTCGTACATAGTGTTAAGGAGTGTCCTGAAAACCTCCAATTCCTTCAAAAGGTAAGAACTCACAGAGGGTTTAAAACCATTTTGTGAAAAGAGGTAAATGCTTACAATATGATTGACAGATCTGGAGCAAAAGAAACTGAGAACATGCCTTCTTCTAACTTTTACAGTGGTTGTGATCAATTTATTAATCAGAAATTAGAATAAGGAAATTTAGCTCAAATGGGAAATGTAACCCCTATATTTATGCCACTAAACAATGATAGGAATCAAAAAGATCTTAAAAAGTCATCTGCTACAGTTCTTCTCCTTAGGCAAGACAACTTCCAACCTAAAACAGAGCTACTTTAAGTAACTAAAATTGAAAAATACCTCTCTATATGTAAAATAAATTAGAGCACTATGAGAAGATATTTTGGTCTGTGTATTAAGGGTAATTTGAGAGCATGTAAAGATTGCTTTATAACTCTAATATTAAGGAAATCAATTGCTCCCTTTTTTTGTCTAAACACAACTTGTTTTTAAATTTACAACTAACCCAGATCCAGATTTCCCCAATCTAAATTTTACATTTTCTTTAGATATAATGAATGTTCTCACTAATAAGATCATTGCTTCGGATTTTCAAACAAATATATAGAGATGCAGCAATCATAGCAAGTATCATTAAGCGTTCCCAACTAAATCATTGGACTCTATCTCATATACAAACTAGCTCAGTAGCCAGGTTAAGTGTCAAATTAATGTGCTTTAGAATCAAGGTATAAATTATTTAATGCCATATGAACTGTGTCCTTGGACTCAGCAAGTAGACTGTGCATGAAGTTTATAAATTTAGTTGCATGCAGTTGTTGCAAAAAATACTGTTCATCACGTCAGAAAATACCTTACAATGTCAGCTGATTATATGGCTATTTACATAACTAGGTTTTCCGTTTTAAAGCAGTTGTCATAATCTTAATTGTCACTGAATAATATAAAGCAGGACCCAAAAGTTTTAATCTTAATAAAAATTTCCTGAGCAAGAGAAAGGCTTAACGGTGTCAAATTAGCTTTAGTTCTGTTTATAACATGGTACTTAATTGAATTACATTAGAGTTGCTAACGTCATTATTTTAGCAAGTCATTTTTTAACAGTTTTAATTTTGAAGAGTTAGGTTTCCATGTATGTCACTTAAGCACAAGTACAAACCCATACAGGATATCGTACCCCAACTAGATCATAAAATAATGCCTGTGGCTAGATTTGATTTTATACAAAGAGGTTAATATTAATCTTTAGCTTTTTCTGTGGTGTTGGAGAATGTAAATACAAAAATTAACTTAGATCTAGTTATTCACTATGGTGAATAGTTGATCACAATGATGAGAGTACATAGCTAGCTTGAACATTCTGTTGAGCAGCATAATGGCCAAACTACTGACTTTGAAGAAGGAAAATAAGGATGTATTAATCCAAACTGTAATAATGTCCCTCTTGATAATCAAACATTAGCTGTAGTTACAATTTTCCATCACTGGCAGAAATATTTTGTGTTTTTCTGATTTTTAAATTTTTATTGTAGCTTTTGAGTGTTCACAGAGAACCACAGGATGGGGCCAAAAGGCCATGGAAGTCCGCTCTTTGCAGTCAAGGGTTCTGGAAAGTGAACTGAAGCGCAGATCGATTAAGAAGCTGAGATTTCTGTGTACCCGAGGTGACAAGGTATAGTTTACATACCCCAGTTAGAGCAAAAGTAAAGCAACCAATGAAAATTAACTGAGGAAATTTATATTGTTTTCTTTCTGGCTATAAGTATATATATTTCCCAAATTGACATATTAATGATATAATAAAAAATAAATTTGCATTAGAAACATTGATTAGGTAAATGATGAAATTTGGTTTCAAGAGAAATCATTTTCAAAAATGTAAAAATTCTAATTGTGTTCAAAGCAAAACTAGTCTCTATTTGTTACAAATTCCATTATTGTCTGTGATGCATAGTTCTTTTCACATTCATATTAATATGACATTTTGAAAGATAATGCTTGGGTAGATCTGCCTTTTATAGTTTTCAAAATAATCCAATAACAGAAGAAGGAAAAAGTTAATTATGTTTGTTGAATACCTAATCATATAGTAGAGTTTGTGCTAAATGCTTCATGTCCACTTTACAGAAAAGAAAAAGGAAATCAATATTTGGCAATTATTTGTCTAACGTGATCAATTTTAACCAATTCAGGTAGTTTAAATGGAAAAAATGAATTGTATGATATCAGAATAGTCCCTACATGTTGTGAGAAATAGTGACATCAAAAAGTAATTCTAGTAAGACTAGGAAGCGTTCACATTTGTAAGAAATTTCAGAGGATTTGAATTATCAGAACCAACAGGGTAAAGCACTGGGCATCAATAATAGATACCGGTTTACAATATAAAGAGAGATAATGGCAAGAACCAACGACTGAGATCAGGTACATCTAGGATGCAGTCCCAGCTCTAACTACATGTGAGAACCTGGAGGTTCGACTTTGTTTTTCTGAACCTTAGTTTTTCCATCTCAAAAATGGGAATATTAATAACTTGGAACAATTCTGTAAATTATCAATAATGTATATATAATAAGCATCTCACAGGTCGACATCCTGGCACATAAAAGGTGTTAAGTCAAGGGTAGCTAGTGGTGTTTTCATCATTACGTCACACACCTTCCTAAGTATATTCATTGTGGATGTTGAAAACCTTGGTCAAGAATACTTCTGTTTGCTGTTTATATTCTTGTACTGTCCTAATTTTCTTTATGGCACAGACCATATTTGCACAACGTGTTCCTCTCTAAGTCAATTGATTTGGCTGATAATATCAATCTATTCATGTCAGTCTATTATACTGAAATAGAAAATTGTACCAAGTAGAAAATTTCAGTGGCCACTTAAGCATCAGCGACAGTGTGAACTGCATCTAAATAATATGGTATTTTCCATACATTAAAAGTAAAAGGAATGCTAACTTAAGTAAAAGTAGATTTTTTTAAAATAGAAAAGGAAAATTGTTGATTAAACAAATGAAGAAATTTAGCAGATAAATGTCACCTACAAAAACTTAATTTTATTTAAACTATATGAAGTACAGTCATATAGAATATGGTAAAAAGTACTTTTTAAATTATAATTTTGGCTCATACTCATTTGAACTTGTATACTTTAATCTAAGGAAATCTCTTTCTGAAATTGATTGATAACAGATAAATTGAAATTATTGTTGTACCTATCAAATATCGATTTGCAGTTATTAAATGTTTACTGATATTGTCTCTTTCTCTCTTTTTAAAGCTATTCTTTACCTCTATCCTGCGCAATCGTCACAGCCGGGTTTACTTCATGACCCTTGGAAAACTTGAAGAGCTCCAAAGCAATTATGGTGTTTAAAAGGTTCCAATGATTTATTATACTGATTACAAGCATCATAAATATACAATTTTCATTTTTAAATTTCTGAGATTAAATGAGCATTCACTTTTACTGGTAGGGAAAAGTTAAATCAGATACTTTACTTTTAATGTAGCACACAATAGTTTTAATGATAAATGCAGCTTTATATATAAAATTAACTATAGCAAGCTCTATGTACTCCAATGGTGTACAATATCTTTTGCACAAACTTTGTAACTTTTGTTACTGTGAATTCAAACATTAATCTTTGGACAGTTTGGACAGTATCTATATTCGGATTTTACAACATGGAGTTAAGAAACCTGTAATGAGTTAGATTCCAAACAGCTTTCAAAAGAGTTGCCCCTGAATGAAGGTTTTTTTTTTTTTTCCCCCAGAAAAAAATCAAAATAGCAACAAACCATATACAGATTTGCCAAGTCCTAGAAAGAACCAAATGTTAGGTTATGAAATGAAATTAATAAGGACTAGGTATAAACCAGACCTGAGGCTGAACAACCTGCATGCCTAGAGAAAATACAGTGATAAAAGGGGAAAGGCCACCCTTTTTCCTCATTGCTCCATGACAGTTAAGCCCACGGTTAGAGACCAGTTGTGTCCTTTTCATCCCATGTTAAGCTGGTTTTCTCCTTATAAGGAGAAAGGAAGAAAGCCTAAAATGGTTGATTTTCCTCAGAAACCCCAAAGATGTGCAATAGCTATAAGAACCACCAAATAATACACTTGCAAGCCTGATTACAGGACTGAACTCCTATACATATGTACTGTAGACTAAGTTGTATTTTTTAATACTTTAAAGTAGGCGTCAAGTTCTATCCCAAAGACAGATTGGTTGATTTATCAAAATTCTTATCTGGCCAACAATGTGACTACCAGACAGCTTTAAGTATTTTCCTGATCCCAGATTAAACCACAGGAAAACTTCCCTCCAGTTATTAAGCAAAAATAACAAAATATAACAACAAAAAGTTTTGACCGCTAATACTTGTGTTTTTCCTGGTTCTATTTCTGTAAAATCAGAAATTAATCTAAAAGTGATAAGTCCACATGTAGGGACTTAATGTAATAGGTTAAAAGGAAAGATTTGGAAAAAAATACAACTTTCATCAAATACCTAGGTCTGCAAATTTATAGCAGTGAAAAAACTCATGCTAGTCCATCACCCCTCTACATTATAGACGCCATAGATAGGTGGCATTTGGCCGCCTATGGTAATTGCTACCTGGTGAAAAGCATCATTTCTGCATATCCATCCTCAATACCATGGTTAGTTCTGGGGCAATAAAGAAGCAACAGAACTACCACAAAGTATACCTCACTATAATTCCTCTGGTTCTGCTTCTAAAATCTGAAGACAGTGCTAGTGGGATAATAATTTTCAAACTACCTGGTTAACCAAAAAACAAAAGCAGCTAACTATATGTGATTTCATAATAGCACACTATTTCTTGGCACCTAGATGCCAGGAACGATGATTTGGATTTTCCTAATAACTTTTATCAAGAATGTAGTAGCTCAATAATGAGAATTTAGGAGAACCTGAATCCATGAAATAAAGATAAATGTGATTCGCATTTGTTACTGTGACACAATAATGTGATCTTAAAACTGGCTTATCCTTGAGTGTTTACAACTCAAATAACTTTTTAAATGCAGTAGTTTAAAGAGAAAACAAACTTTTATGTCAAAAAATTATTTCTTTAGAATTAGTCTTCCTTTTTAATTTGTA
>SJYV01051006.1:0-16567 GCA_006410875.1 Neotragus pygmaeus
TTTTCACATTGCTACCAAATAAACCACAGTTCCTCACAACTGGGGCTTAGGAGTCCTCGGCTACTAATGCTGGACCATTTTTGGGAATAGAGGCAGAGGCAAATCCATTCTTGAGGCCTAACAATTGCTTCTAACCTAGATGTGGATCAAGATTATCAATACTTTCTGTTTTTCCTTGTAGCTTGAGCCTTTCAATAACTTTCCCCAAAATGGTTGTTGGATATTAGTTACTTTCTCTTCTCTTGGCCTTCGTTTCCTCCTCTCTAAAATATTAAGGTTTTACATTCTTAAGATATAAGATTCTATGTTTTTACGGATAGCTTGTTGGTCAACATATTTAGACAAGCTAGCAATATCCACACATTTCATGCACCTTTATAAATTCTGAAGCCTGCCTGAACTAATAAATTAATTGGGATTCTATTTACACTTGTGTTTCCTATCAGAAGTATATTCAGGAATACCAATGGACTAGGCTCAGGTCCATTCAAAATTTGCATACCAAACAACAACAACAACAACCCATAGCTGTAATTCAGGCCTGGAATTTTTGCTAATAAATGATCCATTGTTTCTTACAAACGATCTTCAAATCCTAGTCTAATTAGTGAACCCAATCTCTTGTTTGGCTGAGTATTCTCTTTGTGATATATCCCTATAAATCTCAATAATTGTACATGTGAATTCATATACAGACTTACATTTTACAACCTCAATGTGGCAGATATCATAGAGCATTTGGAAAACACACATCTGGGAATCTTCTGAGTCCTTATGAAAGATAGGGATTTAATTTAATTTAGCCTGAGAGATGTCACGGAAATCCTCTAGATAAGCACATGAATGGTAAAGCAAAGGAATCCGTGTTCTCTTCTATTACTTATAGTCAAATTACATTGTTTTCTAACCTTGTTATCTTGGAATGAACTCTGGCTAGTGTTAAAGTAGTTCACAACCTGTTGACATATTCATTCAACATATTTCCTTCTCAAAACATTTCTTATAAGTTGCTTCAGAAAATGCACATTATTTTATCCATATAATTTCTTCCTATTATACTGCTATTTATCTACTTCTAAACACTTAGCCAGAACAATTCAATTATTCTTGCAAGGCTTTATTCACAGGCAAAGAAAACACTGTGAATAGAACTGTGGGCAGGTCTTCATAGGATGTAGTGCATTCTGGAGACTCACAATGGGAAATTAGGGACTTTGCTCCAATATTTTCCATAAAGCAACTTTCACTTCCTGTTTTCTCAAACTGTAGATGAGAGGATTTAACATGGGGATCACCATTGCATAAAACACTGAGACCATCTGATTTCCTACCTGGGATCCACTTTGAGAGAGTTGCAAGTAAGTGTACATAGTTGTTCCATAATATAGGCCAACATCAGTCAAGTGGGAAGCACAGGTAGAGAAAGTTTTTTGCTTTCCAGAAGCTGAGGGGATTCTCAGGATAGTCATAAGGAAGGACAGGTAGGAGACAAGGATTACCATAATGGAGGTGATCAGGATGGATCCCCCACAGCCAACAGCCAAGATCTGGGTGACCCAGGGCTCTGAGCAAACCAGTGCCAACAATGGGGGGATGTGACAGAAGAAGTAAGGAAGAATATGTGGTTGACTGACCGATAGTGGTGTGATGAAACTTGTCACAGAAATCATGGTAACTAACCCACCAAGGTAGCATCCTGCTATCAGGAGGAGACAATGGACTCTAGACATGGTGATATGGTAGAGCAGTGAGTTACAGATGGCCATAGACCAGTCATAGGCCATAGAAGCCAAAAGGTTGCATTCAGCAGAGGCAAAGATGATGAACAAGCCCCATTTGAGTCACACATCCAAAGAAAGAAACAGCCTGCAACTTAGATAACAAATTTGCTAAAGTCTCTGGGACTGTGACTGAAGCGAAAGACATCAAGAAAGGACAGATTAAAGAGGAAAAAATACATGGTGGTGTGGAGGCAGGGACTGACTCTGATCAGGGCTATCAGGCCTGGATTCCCCAACAGAGTGACAATGTAAACAAGTAACACTCCAAATAGCAGATCCCCAAGTTGACTATCATCTGTCATGCCCAAAAGGATGAAGTCAGTCACTGTAGATGAATTCTCTGTCAATACAAGCTAAGTATTATTCTTGATGAGTAAAGAGTTCTTTTGACATGCTTTAAGTGAGGAAATAATAGGGAACTGAATGGTATGGGTAAACAGTCCTACTCAAAACACAAGAATCCACAACACTCTCCAGTCTTCCCCCGAGTGTACATTCTCACTTTAAATACCTTTCCAAGTAGTATCGTTATTTTTTAAAAAGTTAAAAAAAAGAGAGAGAGAAAGTTATAAAAAAGAGAGAGAGAAAAAGGGAAGGGAAAAGAGGTAGAGAAAATTCAGAAAGCAGAAGGAATACATAAGGAAGAGAGTAAATGCCTAAGATGGAAGAGAAACTTAATATTTGTTAAAGGAATAAGTGAGGTAGAAAGAAAAACAGATCTCATCAAGTGATCTTCTTTACATATATACATGTATATGTATATATATATGTACATATACATATATATGTATATATCTCACTACTTTGTATATCAATTATAACCAAAAAATTTTTAAGATAGTATTAAATTTTTTTAAAGTGAGCTGTCCTTTATGATGCAGGATTACAACCTCTTAGAAAATTTGGGGGTGTGGAATTCCTTCTCACCCTCCCTCACTTTTCCAAATCAATCTCAAGAAATTACTGCAGATGAAGTAACAATAGAGTAAATATGTCAACTGATTTCATCTTGACAGAGAGCCCTCTCCTCCCTTCAGTATGAATGATATTATTTCTGAAACAGTTGAAGTCACAGCCACTCACTATTTTGCTCAGTAAGTAGAGGGTTTCCCAGGACCTGGATCATCTCTTCACTGGTAGATGGTTACAGAATCAGAATGCCCCAAAATGGCCATCAGAAACTGAACTCAAGGTGTCAGGTATCATTTGGATCCTGTGAAAGAGCAACAGAAAGATTCCTGAAGTTCTTGCCTGATCATCACCTGAGTGATTCCTTTAACCATGCTTGGGACAAAGGTAATGCAGCTGCAGAAAACTGACTGCAAATTCCACAAGGACTTGTCGGTCAGATCCATCTGAGCAAAGGACCACATCTCAAAACAGTTGGAGTCAGGTGACACTGAGGCTATGTGCATGGACTCTATCCCTCTCTCTTATAGTCACAGGATATTTCTAATGCTGACTTGCTCCCTCACACAAATGCCTGGGTCTTGCCCTGGATTAAGCACCTAACAAGAGAAGGGATAAATCCATATGGATACATCTCCATGTGTAGAATTTAAACTAAATCATAGCCCCTGTGGTTCACTGGAATGGCCATCAGCAATGGGTGTTCAAAGCGATTTCTGTATTTGGTGAGAGGCTAGACGAGGAAATCTCAGAGGACTTTCCCAACTTTGATTTTTAAAACAGCAATATCTGTTTCAATTCACCAGAAAACACAGGTTCTTTATTTGGTGTAATAGTTAAGATGTCTGATTCTGGATCTATACAGACCTATTTGAATCCTGGTTTCATAGATCACTGATTCTGTGACTTAACACTTAACCTGCCTAAGTGCACTAAACTGTAAAAGAAGGGACCCTTGTCGTGGCACAATAGTGAAGGTTAAGTAAAGCACTTGGTACATATCAGTTGCTCACTGAATTCTACTCTCTTCATTTATGACCACTGCTACTTTATGTATTTACTTTTTTTCTTCTCCATTTCACCAAATGGAATCAGAAGTATTGCTTTGTGTATACTATCACTTCAGACCAACAGCAGTGAACCTTAGAGAGGCTGACTAAAGAATTAATATAATCTCCGTGTTGCAGCCCCTATTCATCCCTCAGAGACACACACACACACAGCAGTTTTGGCCAGAACAGATGAAAGAAGCATCTTTACTTGTGGTGGTAATTCACACTTTTTTGCTTTGCCCAAACTATTGGAATTAACTCCTTCTGCCTCTGCTACTGCCGGTCAGCACTGCAGCCTGTCCAGGGGAGTATTCAACAAATGGCAAATATTCAACGAGTACTTCCAAATGGGAAGATTGGAATAGGAACTCCTGGGAAGAATGGAAACCATGGATAAAACACCGCTTTGAGAGACAAAAGGCATGAGTTTTAGTCCTGGCACTAATCTATATTGTCCTTCAGTGGAAAAGCCACCTAACCTCTTTGAGCCCCATATTTTATTATCTTAAAAACAATATCCACCATGCCTCTCTTTTAGGGTTGGCATGAGGATCAAATAAAGTAATGAATGTGAAAGCACTCTGTAAACTCTGAAGGGTGATACAATACACATGGAACAGATCCCTATTATTATTTCATCATGGGAGATGGGAGAGGGAGGAGGAATGTGTCAATATGATCGTTTTTCTGCTGCCTGCTTCAGCTCCTGCTTACTGAGTTGCACTCTTTGCCCTCCCACTCACCCCCTACACACACATCATCTGCTCTGCCTCTCCACTGTGAAAGTTTCAACCTGCGCAGGCTTAAACAAACAGCTCCTCCTTGTTCATGTATCTTGAATCATAAAAAGGACAGGTTTCCAATGTTACTTTCATATCATTGTATTATTTTTCAAATTTCCCATTTTAGGATAACTCTATTCCTTGACATCTGTATGCACTATAGGCAATCAATAAATATTACTTGAATGAATAAGTGACTCGCTATTAGTCTTTAGAAGATAGTGAATTTTTTCCCCTTAAAATAAGATTGAATTGCTTTTTCTTCTCAAAGGAAATAAGCATACAAAATTAAGACTGTATTAAGGAAATGATTTGATACACCCCATCTGCACATGCCACTGCATTAACTAGTGTCAATATAACAGCCACAATGGTTATGTTATTAACTTGGCTAATGTCTCTTGGATATGTACTTATAGGAAATAATCAGGCACTCCTGTTATTTGTTGAAGAAGCAACGCTTCATGTTTAAAAATGCATTCATGCATTTAACCTAGAGGCATATACATTTACAATACCAGCTCTTTAAGAAAAATGTTTTAGTTACCTCTCTTTTCAATTCCTCAGTTATGTAGTTCACAGGAAATCTTCCAAAAATAGCATAACATTTAGAACTTAAATAAAGGTAAACTTATTTACTTACTCAATAAAATTTCTTGAGTGTTAAACAAATGCAGTCTTTCAGAAGATCTTACATTCCAACTCACATATTTCTAGATGAAGAAACAGAAGTCCAGAGAGGTTAAGAGACACAATGAATTAGCGGCAGAACTGGTGTTGTAGATCTCCTTGACCTGATTCAGTGACCTTTTCACATCATTATCTGGCTTTCCCCTTAATTTGTTTTCTGAAGGTATTCTCGATAGGACTTTCACCTTTGGTACATTCATTGTTCCAATAACAGATGAAAGGTCACTCTCAGTCACTGTATTTGAGCTATACCATCTTGTACAAATATCTTGCTCTTTCTGGGTCCTAGATTCTTCATCAATAAAATGAAGCAGCTAGACTAGGTGGTCTCTGAGTTTCCTTCCAGCTTTGAGCTATAATTTCCCATGGCTCTGTAAGTTAAACTGTACTTAAATCATTGGTTATTCTCAATATCTGACTAAGGGAAGCTGAAAGAGAAAGTATCTATAGTTCCATAAATCTAGGCTATACAAAACACTCCATCCTACTCTGCTCTCTCAGCCCTCAGAGTGACAGAAATGTCATATTGGTGCCTGGTCTTAGTGTGAGGAACCAAGGACTATTACTGTAAGAGCGTGAGGAGGATGGTTCCAAACTTCCTAGCCACTGTCATGTAGAAAGACTTGATCAAAGATCTGGGCAAAGTGTCTAGGCTATGTCACATTGCAATCCAGTGATCCTAGACACTTTTTTCCAACCTCTCTGCCATCAATTCCCTTACATAAAATGGAAATAATATTACCACATAAGTGACTATCTTAAATGACTGTTTTGAAGATTAAATAAGAAAATATATATATATATAAATGCTCAACAGGTATTTAGGTGCTTAATAAATGTTGCTTTTGCTTCTCCTTAAAAGTCTATTTTTTAATTTTATGATTCCATATATATGAAAAGTCCAGAATAGGCAAATCTATAGAAGCAAAATGAATTAGTGCTTGCCAAGGTCTTGAGGATTGGTGCAGGAATGGTAGATATGTGGGGGGTGGCTTGTTTGTTTTGATTAAAAGCTATCTGATTTTTTTTAATTTGTGTACTTTTACTTTAATAATGAGAGTTGAACCATAAAGCTTTTGAACTGTGGTGTTGGAGAAGACTCTTGAGAGTCCCTTGGACTGCAAGGAGATCCAACCAGTCCATCCTAAAGGAAATCAGTCCTAAATGTTCATTGGAAGGACTGATGCTGAAGCTGAAACTCCAATACTTTGACCGCCTGATGCAAAGAGCTGACTCATTGGAAAAGATCCTGATGCTGGTGAGCTACAGTCCATGGAGTCACAAAGAATTGGACATGACTGAGTGACTGAACTGAATTGAATTGAACTTTTAATAGGGCTGAAACTTTTGACACTTATGTTACCAAGGGCCCTATTCTTGGTTTATTTCAATGTACATCATGATTTGATATTTGCATATATTTATAAATTTCTCACTCTTCCTCTCTTTTCTGGTGATGATAACATTCTAAAATTGTAGGGAAGCTTGCACAGCTTTGAATATATTAAAAACTACTGAATGTACACACATTCATATCTGTGTGTTGTAATGGTATGTGAATTACTTCTCAATAAATCTGTTACCAAAAAAGTAATCCTGATTAATGCTAGGGAAAAAAGTCTATAATAAATTGGTCATCCTTGACTGAATCTAATTCCTTCTACTGACCTACAGCAGAAAGCCCTGGTAAGAAGTGGATGAGATCATTAATTTAAAAGCAGTTTGAAAAATTTAATAATGACAAAAGAAATGCACTCAAAGGAAATGATACAATCATAATTGGAGAAATAAAGAAATGGAAAAAGACACCTTGCTTCCAATCAGCAAGGCTAAAATATAAGAATGATGAGACGCTTTAAGTTAATGTATAGAATTCATGCAGTATCAACTTAAAGTTTTGAAGAATATTTTATAGGCTATGACAAATTTATAGTGAAATTCACCTAGAAGAATAAGACAAAAATGCCAAAAAATATTATTTTTAGTAATGATGGAGATAGCCTCTCAAAACCTTTTAAACCTTATTACAAAGCCATACATATTTTTTTAAGGCCATTTGGCATTGAGTAAAAAATTAATATTGATCAATGAAATAGCATATTTTAGAAAAGGAAAACCAAATATATAAAAATATTTCCAATTGGCTAGAAAGAATACACACACACATATACACACACAATAAAGGAAACACTAACAAATAAATATGATAGGGGAAAGTGGATACTCATAAAAAGAGAAATAAATTTGGATATGTACCTCATGTCATCTATTTCAGTAAATTTCAGGTGGATCAAAAAATTAAACATCAAAATCTAAATTGTGAAACTAAAGGGAAAAAAAGAACAGCATTGTTTATCTAGCTAGTGTAGCCATTGAAAAAACTGAGGGTAACATCAAAGCCAAGATGATGTGTTTAAAATATGACTAAAAACCTTGTGCATATTGTACTATAACAAAATGGAGATCAAAAAGGAAACCATCAAAAGAGAAAAATAGGCAATTGAGCAGAACTTTAAAAACACACCCAACAGAACATATAAATAATGAAACATATGAGATCAATGTATGAGGCTCACCAGATGAGTGGTCACAAAATGAACAACATGCACAGTAGGGAACACACCAAGTATGTAATATGACATGATAAAACATGTGACCTCAGCATAATGCGAACTAAACCATAAGTTTCCCAAAAACCTTGGTACATATGTATATGTAATAAAGATCATTATCAGAAAACACAACTCTGTAAATTGCTGATGGCAATATTTATTCTTTGTCTTGCCCAGTCTGGTGCTCTGTGATGACCTGAAGGGATAGGATGGGGGAAGGGGAAGGAGGCTAGGGAGGAAGGGGATGTATGTATAATAACGGCTGATTTGCATTGTTGTATGGCAGACACCAACACAACATTGTAAAAATTTAAATTAAAAAATAGGAAACAAACAAAAAGGAATACACCTCCAAGGATATAATCCAAAATAAATAAAAGCAATTTATGCATAAATATTCATTATATTGCTATTTAAATATTCATCTACTGTATATGTATAAACCACTGTGTTATATATTTAGGGGATTCAATTATGTGTAAGACCCAATCCTGGCCCTCGAGGATCCCAGAACATAGTAAGGAAGGCAACTGTATGTAAAATAAAGACAAAGAACTACAGCAGCAAAGAACCAGTGTCATTCTTTGGGGGTATAGTGGGGTAGGTAGGCTTGGAGGGGAAAAAAAAAGGTATGGAGGAGGTAATATTGAACATGGATCTTGAAAGGTGAGTGGGGTTTGGTGCAAGATGGGAATGGTTAAAAGACATTTCATGAAAGATTTCAAATGATCCATAAATGAGGGATGGCTAAAAACACCATTTGATATTAATAGGCTGGATGGATATATAATCACTGCTGCTGCTGCTGCTGCTAAGTCGCTTCAGTCGTGTCCGACTCTGTGCGACCCCATAGACGGCAGCCCACCAGGCTCCACCGTCCCTGGGATTCTCCAGGCAAGAACCCTGGAGTGGGTTGCCATTTCCTTCTCCAATGCAGGAAAGTGAAAAGTGAAAGTGAAGTCGCTCAGTCATGTCCGACTCTTTGCGATCCCATGGACTTAGGCCTACCAGGCTCCTCCATCCATGGGATTTTCCAGGCAAGAGCTCTGGAGTGGGGTGCCATCGCCTTCTCCAATATAATCACTAGAAACAACCAAAAGAAATATATCTGTGGAATAACCTCAAGCCACATAAAAACATGACTGTAACCGAAAAATGTCAGACAGGCATGCAAAGTGCTGGCTATCCACAATGTCTGACTCAGTAAAGTTGCTCAAGTTTCGTCATTTTCAGAAGTCAACACCGCTATACAAATATGACTGCTAAGACAAACCAACAAGCATTTGAACTCATTCTTCTCTGTAATTAAACTCTCAGGGTCAAGAAGGCTGTGAACATTGAGCTCTTGCCATGTCTTCAGGAAAAGGAGTGGTAGTTTCTGGTGGTTACTGCATGGAGCCAGATTCTGTGCTTCTTCCATTTACACATCTCCTATGAACACAAGTCGTGCACTTGATGCACTGCTCCCTCCTCTATTCTTCCTCTAACCCCCTCACAGCCTAGCCCACTAAATCTTCTTCTATTTCAACACAGCAATTGCACTGCCTTGTCTCCAAAATCCTTGAGTAATAGGACAGGAGTTAGGAGGACTCAGCACATCTATCTTGTTCTACTAAGTCTACTAACAGGGAGAAAGAAAAGCACCCAGGATTGGAAACCTTAGTTTATGTAAGCTTGGGATTCATCAGCTCTGATTCCTGTCCACTACATTTTTACCCAAACTTATTGTGTGTTCCCTCTGTGGACATAAAATATAAATGTGAAAAGCAATTTGGAGTTACTCAAAGGAAAATTTATCTCTCTCTCTGAAGCTTTTCAAGTTCTAGGCCTCAAGCAAACATATTAAAATAGATCAAATTTTACTTTATGACCAAAATCAGTGGCTCTTTCTGAAAAAGCCAACCCCATTGTTCACTCTTCTCCACTCCAAATGTAGGGATTTCAACAAAATGCACAATGCCACTAAACTCACCTATAACGTCTTGCTATTTCTATCAAGGATACATTTCAGCATTTGACTCATCTCCTTCAAGTCTTTCTTCTGGAAGGACTGAGGCTTTTAGCTTTTTGGACTTCTATCCATATAAATAGCCACTCATAGTTCGACTGTGTGGTATTCAACATAAACGATATACAGCATATAAAATAGAATCATTCTCCCCTGAGAGAATCTGAGGCTAATTGAAAGGCTCCTAAAAAAAAAAAAAAAAAGGCTGCTGTGTAAATAAGCTCTCTTTCCTTAACTATATCTTATGCTTTTGCAAATGCTAAAAAAACCTCATGTCACTAATTTTTTTCATCCAAATCCCACTCAAAAATCTTTTCCTTCACTTTCATTGTTCCAACACCCCTGTGAGATTAGGAGGCCAGTGTTGGTATACACTGACATACCTGGGCAGATTAGGATCAGGCCCTATCTTCAGGCCTTGAATTAGAAAGAGCAAAGGGCAGATTGTCTGCAGAGGTGGGCTCTGGCCTCAGCTATGCCACTAAGTAGCTGTCTGATCTTTGGCTAGTAACTCCTCCTTTCTGGCCTTCAGTTTTCTTACCTATAAATCAAGATATTGAACTGGATGGATTACAGGGGTTTTATTTTCCTACTTATAAGATTCAATGAGTTTAAGTTCACAGGCATGTTTCAGAGGCAGTTTGCTATGCACAAATTATAGTACTAATAAGCTGAAAATATGTTGGCTTTCTAGTACAACCAAACTGAATCTGAATCTAAGATACACTACTAACTAGCAGTGTTACTTTGGCCAAGTTGCTCTCTCTGAGCCTTACATTTCTTGTTGGTAAAAAGGCAATACTAACTGCACATGCTTATAGCAATGATTAACTATGAAAACATAGGTAAAGCACGTGGCACACGATAGCTTCTCAATAACTAGTGGCCAAAATTAGCTGCCAGTAGGTGAATTTATCCTATTCTCTTTCTCTTCAGAATATATTTGTACATTGTTGTTGTTTTGTTGCTAAGTCATGTCCGACTCTTTGCAATCCCATGGACTGTAGCACACAAGGCTCCTTTGTCCATGGGATTTTCCAGGCAAGAATACTAGAGAGGATTGCCATTTCCTTTTGCAGGGGATCTTCCCAACCCAGGGACTAAACCTGAGTTTCCTGTGTCTCCTACATTGGCAGGAAAATTCTTTACTGCTAAGCCACCAGGAAAGCCCCAATGATAATTTGTACCTTAATAATTCATAAATACTCTTTCTAGCCCTCAAAATAAACATGGATCTTCTCTAATTTCCCAGGCAAATAATAGCTTAGCAAAAGGATAATTACTNTTGGCAGGAAAATTCTTTACTGCTAAGCCACCAGGAAAGCCCCAATGATAATTTGTACCTTAATAATTCATAAATACTCTTTCTAGCCCTCAAAATAAACATGGATCTTCTCTAATTTCCCAGGCAAATAATAGCTTAGCAAAAGGATAATTACTATATTTGCAACCTGATTTTACATATCAGGAAACCAAAGTTATATGACTAGTTCCAAATTGGGAAAGGGGTACGTTAAGGTTGTATATTGTCACCCTGCTTATTTAACTTATATGCAGAGTACATAGTGAGAAATGCTGGACTAGATGAAGCACAAGCTGGAATCAAGATTTCTGGGAGAAATGCAGATGACAGCACCCTTATGGCAGAAAAGTGAAGAACTAAAGAACCTCTTGATGAAAGTGAAAGAGGAGAGTGAAAAAATTGGCTTAAAACTCAACATTCAGAAAACTAAGATCATGGCATCTGGTCCCATCATTTCATGGCAAATAGATGGGGAAACAGTGGAAACACCGGCAGACTTTATTTTGGGGGGCTCCAAAATCACTGCAGATGGTGACTGCAGCCATGAAATTAAAAGACTCTTGCTCCTTGGAAGAAAAGTTATGACCAACCTAGACAGCATATTAAAAAGCAGAGACATTACTTTGCCAACAAAGGTCCATCTAGTCAAGGCTATGGTATTTCCAATGGTCATGTATGGATGTGAGAGTTNGGGCTCCAAAATCACTGCAGATGGTGACTGCAGCCATGAAATTAAAAGACACTTGCTCCTTGGAAGAAAAGCTATGACCAACCTAGACAGCATATTAAAAAGCAGAGACATTACTTTGCCAACAAAGGTCCATCTAGTCAAGGCTATGTATTTTCCAGTGGTCATGTATGGATGTGAGAGTTGGACTATAAAGAAGGAAGGGAGGTTCAGGATGGGGAACAAGTGTATACCTGTGATGGATACATGTTGATGTATGGCAAAACCAATACAATATTGTAAAGTAATTAACCTCCAATTAAAATAAATAAATTTATATTTAAAAAAAAGAAAGCCGAATTCAGAAGAATTGATGCTTTTGAACTGTGGTTTAGAGAAGATGCTTGGGAGTCCCTTGGACTGCAAGGAGATCCAACCAGTCCATCCTAAAGGAAGTCAGTCCTGGGTGTCCATTGGAAGAACTGATGTTGAAGCTGAAACTCTAATATTTTGGCCACCTGATGCGAAGAGCTGGCTCATTTGAAATGACCCTGATGTTGGGAAAGATTGAAGGCAGGAGAAGAAGGGGATGACAGGATGAGATGGTTAGATGGCATCACCGACTCAATGGACATGAGTTTGGGTAAACTCTGGGAGTTGGTGATGGACAGGGAGGCCTGGCGTGCTGCAGTTCATGGCATCACAGAGTCAGATATGACTGAGTGACTGAACCGAACTGAAATTTACTTTTACCAGCAGACACATCCACATCTGGATGCTGTTTTTTCCTTTGGCTCAGCCTCTTAATTTCTTCTGGATTCTGACTAGCATAGATTTTGATGAGAAATTTGGATAATTCTTGCTTGTTTCTAAATGGAATTAATCAGTATTTGTGAAGCAAGAAAAGGCATTCATTTTTAGCAATTTTAATTATGATGTGTTTTAGAGTATTTGTTGATTTATATTACATCAGGTTCACAGAGCTTCATGAATCTGTGGTTTTGTTCTGGTCAAATTTGAGAATTTTCAGTTAATAGTTTTCTTAAACTTTTATATCCCTATGTCTCCATGTTACACTGACTAATGTTGTCCTGAATGTCACCAAGGAGCTGTTCTTTTTCATTTCTTTTTGTTTCAGTTTCAATGGTTTTATAAAATCAAGTTCACTAATTTTTTTGTGTGTGCCTAAATTTCTTTTAGCTTGATCACATAAATGTTTCATTTTAGATAATAAATTTTTCATCTCCTGAAATTCCATTTGCTTCCTTTTACCTCTTTGTCTTCTCGTTGATTTCCTCTTTTAAAACCTTGAGCATATTTAGGATTCATATTACAGGCATATTACATTCTTCATATGCTAATTCCATTATCTCTACCTTTTATGGGACTCTCTTTATTGACTTGTTTTCCTTATTTGGGATACCATGTTCCTTTTTTTGTTTTTAATAGGATGCCAGATATCTTGAATTTTATTTACATTATTGAGTGTTGAATTCTGTTGTCTTCTTTCTAAGAATTAGATCACTCTTTTTGGTAGGCAGTTAACTTACCTGAGGGTTAGTTTAGTTCTTTTAAAGTCTTGTTTCTTTATCTTCATTAGGAGATATTTAAAGCAGCCTTCACTCTACTCTACTAGCACAACTCCTTAGATATGATCCTCATTTGGGCTCTGCAAAAAAGCATTAATTTTTAAAAATGATTCTCCCGGGATTTCCCTGGTGGTCCAGTGGTTAACAATCTGCCTTGTAATGCAACATGGGTTTCAATCTGGGTTTGGAAACTAAGATCCTGCATGCTGAGGAGCAACTAAGCTGGCATGCTGCAACTAGAGAGTCCATATGCCACAAGGAAAGATCCCACATGATGCAACGAAGATCCTGCATGCCTCAACTAAGACTTGATGGAGCCAAATAAATAAATATTTATAAAAGATTCTCCATTATGGCTGCTTTGAACTAAAAAAAATCCTCCAGTCAAATGTGAGTTCTGGTATATTTTCTACTTTCATTTTCCTGGTTGTTCTTGGACCAGTTTCATTCACCATTTTATAGGCAGCTTGACATACAGTGATAGACTATAGCAAACCTATGCAGATGTCTGGAACATTTCAATGTATAGCTTCCTCTTCTCTGTTATTCTTGCCTACAATTTGCAGCTTCTTTAAACTTCTCAGGCTTTGGTTTTTCTCTCTTTCCAGTAAGAATAAAAAAATCTTCATGTTTTGCCTTTGGTTCTTGTTGCTTCACCACTGTCTGGGAAGTGCCTCGAGGTTGAAACACAGGGCTTTCTCGGGGCTCATGTGGCTTTTGTTCCCTCTATCAGGGACTGTAGTCCTGTTTTGCCTCATGCCTAGTGTCTGAAAAATATCTTGTCATTTATTTTTCCCACTTTTCTAGTTGTTTACAATAAGATGCAAGTCCCAGCTACTCCATCATTGCTGGACCTCATTTCTATTTTATACTGTCATTTGTAGTAATGTGAAGGATGAATTGGAGGACACAGGAGCTAGTGGTGGGGATAACAATGTAGAAAAGACTGATAGTTTGTAGAAGGGGGGAAAAAATTGGATCAGCAGCATCAGTGAGAATAGAATGTCAAGACAAAGAGAAATGAATTTTGGTAGCAAGAGTGTTATCACTACCTTTTAAAACTTTGATCTTTGCAATCACATCATTTATCCCTTTGTAACTATATGAAAGTGAAAGTCACTCAGTCGTGTCTGACTGTTTTCAACCCCATGGACTATGAATTCTCCAGGCCAGAATACGGGAGCCTTTCCTTTCTCCAAGGGATATTCCCAATCCAGGAATAGAACTGGGTTCTCCCACATTGCAGATGGATACTTTACCAACTGAGCTATCAGGGAAACCCTATGTAACTATACAATTACATATATACATTAATATATACACATATAATTTATATATATATATAATATATAAATTACATATATAAAGTTCACTGATTTGAGAGGGTCATAGAAAATGAAAGCCTGTCTTAAAAACATAAAAGAGCATACATTTAAAATGTGTGTTTGCATTTAATTAATATAATTAATTAATTTGCATTTCATTTAAATGTATTCTTTATTATCTGTTTTTATGTCATCCTTTCATTTTCTTTGACCCCCTCTAATCAATGCACTTTAAAATAACAGTCAAGAAAGCAGGAACTGGGCCTTCCCTGGTGGTCCAGGGGCTAAAACTGCATTTTTCACTTCAGGGGGCTCAGGGTTGATCCCTAGTCAGGGAACTAGATACCATGTGCCACAACTAAGAGTTTGCATGCTGCCACTAAAGCTGCAACTAAAATGCCCTTAGTGTCACAATGAAGATCCAGCACAGCCACACAAATAAATAAATAAAAGTGAACAAAAAGAAAGCAAGTCTATATAATAGACTTGTAGTGAATTTTTTGTAAATATTCTTCATAAAACTACATAGAATAAAGTATTCCACTCCTGATAGATTGTTACCATTCTAATTATCTTTTATTTCATTCAAAGTCCATGTACATACATCAAATTCAATTAAATATGCCACTTGATCATATATACATGAAATCATATTTTTGAGATACATATGTATGAGTATTTGTGAGTGTGTGCATGCCTGTCTACATGCACATACATACTAGTAAAGGAAGCAACACAGGTAAAATAAAGAAATGATTATAGAAGTGCTAGAACTAGTCTATTCATGTTAGAGATACTAGAGCTATGACAGAGGCAACAAATAGCAGTTAACCTCTGTGAAAAGTGAAAGCGTTAGTCGTCAGTCATGTCTGACTTTTTGTGACCTCGTGGACTGTAGCCCACTATGCTCCTCCATCCATGGGGATTTCCCAGGCAAGAATACTGGAGTGGATAGCCATTCCCTTCTCTAGCGGACCTTCCTGACTCAGGGGTCGAGCCCAGGTCTCCTGCATGCAGGTTCTTTACCATCTGAGCCACCAGCTTTACTCTGTAAAAGGCTGGTATTTGAGTTGAACTTGAGGAAACCCATGGGGCAAAAGTGGTGGGAGAAAAGGCAATTCTAAGTAGAGAGAAGAAAGTATACCAGGAGAAAGACTGGACCAGCAGCAAACGCTGCTTGCATGCTTTGATAGATTTATTATCTTCTGTTGCATTGATCTCAGTGTGGTTTTTTAGAAAGTTTACCAACCAGTTTGAGACCAATGAGACAGACACATTTAGAAAACATTGGAACTACATTGGAAACATATTTTTAAATAAAAAACTTCTTGAAAAGTGAAGAATAATTAAATGTATTAGATAGATAATCATCATGATCATAATTAACATTAGTAAGTACCTATTATGTTGTAGGTACTGTCAAATGAATATATAAGCATATACATATTAAATCTTTGTTGATTTATGAATACATCATATATAAAAATGTTGACTGTATTTCCCCAGTAAGCTCATTTTTATTTCACCATGACTAAGATGGAAAAATATATTTTTATGCACTTTCTAGTAGCAACATATATATCATGATAGTCCAAAAGGCAACATCTCTTGGTAAATCTCAAAGTATAAAATATATAAACATGAGCAAACTGGCTATTAACAAAAATATTCTTCATAAACTTAAAAAAATGTTTTAAAACAGTGAACATGCAAAATGCCACTCATTTACAGATAGATTCTAAAATTACTATTTATCTTTTAAGTACTGACTTTAGAGTATTATCAATAACCTCAGATATGCAGATGATACCACCCTTATGGCAGAAAGCAAAGAACTAAAGAGCCTCTT
>SJYV01051007.1:0-10025 GCA_006410875.1 Neotragus pygmaeus
CATGGCTGCAGTCACCATCTGCAGTGATTTTGCAGCCCTGAAAAATAAAGTTTGACACTGTTTCCACTGTTTCCCCATCTATTTCCCATGAAGTGATGGGACTGGATGCCATGATCTTCGTTTTCTGAATGTGAAGCTTTAAGCCAACTTTTTCGCTTTCCTCTGTCACTTTCATCAAGAGGCTTTTTAGCTCCTCTTCACTTTCTGCCATAAGGGTGGTGTCATCTGTATATCTGAGGTGATTGATATTTCTCCCAGCAATCTTGATTCCAGCTTGTGTTTCTTCCAGTCCAGTGTTTCTCATGATGTACTCTGCATATAAGAAAGCATCACATGAACAAAACTAATGGATGTGATGGAATTCCAGTTGAGCTATTTCAAATTCTAAAAGATGATGCACTCAATATGCCAGCAAATTTGGAAAACTCAGCAGTGGCCACAGGACTGGAAAAGGTCAGTTTTCATTCCAGTCCCAAAGAAAGGCAATGCCAAAGAATGTTCAAACTACCTCACAATTGCACTCATCTCACATGCCAGCAAAGTAATGCTCAAAATTCTCCAAGCCAGGCTTCAATAGTATGTGTACTGTGAACTTCCAGATATTCAAGCTGGATTTAGGAAAGGCAGAGGAACCAGAGATCAAATTACCAACATCCGTTGGATCATCGAAAAAGTAAGAGTTCCAGAAAAGCATCTACTTCTGCTTTATTGACTATACCAAAGCCTTTGACTGTGTGGATTACAACCAACTGTGGAAAATTCTTAAAGAGATGGGAACACCAGACCACCTGACCTGCCTCTTGAGAAATCTGTATGCAGGTCAGGAAGCAACTGGACATGGAACAACAGACTGGTTTCAAATCAGGAAAGGAGTATGTCAAGGCTATATATTGTCACCCTGCTTATTTAACTTATATGCAGAGTATACCGTGAGAAACGCTGGGTGGGATGAAGCATAAGCTGGAATCAAGACTGCCGGGAGAAATATCACTAAGCTCAGATATGCAGATGACACCACCTTTATGGCAGAAAGTGAAGAAGAACTAAACAGCCTCTTGATGAAAGTGAAAGAGGAGAGTGAAAAAGCTGGCTTAAAACTCAACATTCAGAAAACTAAGATCACGGCATCCGGTTCCATCACTTCATGAAAAATAGATGTGTAAAGAGTGGAAACAGTGAGAGACTATTTTGTTGGGCTCCAAAATCACTGCAGATGATGACTGCAGCCATGAAATTAAAATACACTTGCTCCTAGGAAGAAAAGCTATGATCAACCTAGCTGCTGCTGCTGCTAGGTCGCTTCAGTCATGTCCAACTCTGTGCAACCCCATAGACGGCAGCCCACCAGGCTCTCCCATCCCTGGGATTCTTCAGGCAATAATACTGGAGTGGGTTGCCATTTCCTTCTCCAATGCAAGAAAGTGAAAAGTGAAAGTGAAGTTGCTCAGTCGTGCCCAACTCTTAGCAACCCCATGGACTGCAGCCCACCAGGCTCCTCTGTCCATGGGATTTTCCAGGCATGAGTACTGGAGTGGGGTGCCATTGCCTTCTCCAGATCAACCTAGACAGGATATTAAAAAGCAGAGACATTACTTTGCCAACACAGGTCCATCTAGAAATAAACCTATGCACATCTGGTCAATTAATTGACAATGAAGGAGCCAAGAAAATACAATCGGAAAAGGACAGTTTCTTCAAGAAATGGTTTTCGGAAAACTGAACAGTCACATGCAGAAGAATGATACTAGACCACCATATTATACCACATACAAAATTAACTCAAAATGAATAAAAAAGTTGAATGAAAAACCTGAAACCATAAAATTCTTAGAAGAAAATACAATCAGTAATTTCCTTGACATTGGGTTTGGTGACAATTTTTTAAAATTGGACACCAAAAGCAAAGGCAACAAAAGCAAAAATAGCCAAGTGAGACTATATCAAACTAGAAAGCTTCTGTAAGAAAAAGGAGACCATTCATAAAATGATAAGGCAACCCACCAAATGTGAAAATATATTTGCAGATCATATATTTGATGGTGTTAACACACTATTGCCTGGCAGATTTTTGCAGAAATGAATGCCCACAGCCATAATATGTCCCCCACCAATAATACGTTAATGTCAAAAATATATAAGGAACTCATACAACTGAGCATCAAAAAACAACAACAACAAAGAATACAATTATGAAATGAGCAGAGGAACTGAATAGACTTTTTTCCAAAGAAGACATACAGATGGCCAACAGGTACAGGAAAAGATGCTCAATATCGTTAATGATTAGGAAAATGCACATCTAATTGACAGTGAGATATCACTTCACATCCTTACATCTGTAAGGATGGCTGTAATCAAAAGGCAACACGAAGATGTGGAGTAAAAAGAATCCTTGTGCTCTGCTGGGGGGCATGTAAATTGGTTTAACCACAATGAAAAACAATATAGAGATTCCTCAAAAAATTTAAAAATAGAACTACCATGTGATTCAGTAATTCTACTTCTTGGTACTTATTGATGAAAATGAAAACACTAATTCAAAAAGATGCATGCACACCCATGTTCAGTTCAGTTCAGTCGCTCAGTCATGCCCGACTCTTTGTGACCCCATGAATCACAGCATGCCAGGCCTCCCTGTCCATCACCAACTCTCAGAGTTCACTCAGACTCACATCCATAGAGTCAGTGATGCCATCCAGCCATCTCATCCTCTGTCATCCCCTTCTCCTCCTGCCCCCAATCCCTTCCAGCATCAGAGTCTTTCCCAATGAGTCAACTCTTCGCATGAGGTGGCCAGAGTACTGGAGTTTCAGCTTTAGCATGATTTCTTCCAAAGAAATCCCAGGGCTGATCTCCTTCAGAATGGACTGGTTGGATCTCCTTGAAGTCTAAGGGACTCTCAAGAGTCTTCTCCAACACCACAGTTCAAAAGCATCAATTCTTCAGTGCTCAACCTTCTTCACGGACCAACTCTCACATCCATACATGACTACTGGAAAAACCATAGCCTTGACTAGATGGATCTTAGTCGGCAAAGTAATGTCTCTGCTTTTGAATATGCTATCTAGGTTGGTCATAACTTTTCTTCCAAGGAGTAAGTGTCTTTTAATTTCATGGCTGCAGTCACCATCTGCAGTGACCCATGTTCACTGAAGCATTATCTACAATAGCCAAGATAAGGAAACAGCCTAAATGTCTGTGGAGAGGAGAATGGATAAAGAAAATGCTGAACAGTCAGCCCTCAGTATCCATGAGGGATTGTTTCCAGGACCACCTGCCCAATACCAAAATCCTTAGATGTTCAAGTTCCTTATATAAATGGAATAGTATTTGCATATAACCAATGCACATCTTCCTTATACTTTAAATAAACTCTAGATTATTTATAATACATAGCACAATGTAAATGCTATGTAAATAGTTACCAGCATGCAGAAAACTCGAGCTTTGCTTTTAGGAACTCTCTGGAATTTTTCCCCAAATATTGTCAATCTGTTTTACTCAATCCAAAGATGAAAAGGCTGCAGAAACAGAGGGTTGATTGTATTTACATTCAATGGAAAATTACTTAGCCATTATAACAACGAAATTTTCCCATTTGTGACAACAAGAATGGACCTTAAAGGCAATATGCCAAGTGAAATAAGTCAGAGAAAAAGACAAATACTATATGATCTCACTTATATGCAGAACCTAAGAATTTAAAAAAGAAAAAAAAACACCTTCATAGATATAGATAACAGACTGGAGGCTGTCAGAGGTGGGGGCTGGAGGTGGCTCAAATGAGTGAAGGACAGACATACAGTTATAAAATAAACAAGTCATCGGGATGTAAGGTATGTCATGGCAAGTACAGTTACTAATACTATAGTGCATATTTGAAAGTTGCTAGGAGAATAAATCTTAAAGTTCCCATCACAAGAAAAATGTCTCTATATATAGTGATGGATGTTAGCTATATTATGGTGATCATTTCACAACATATACAAGTATTGAATGCTGTACAACTGAAACTAATGTGGTATGTTAATTATATCTCAATAAAATGAATAAAAAATTATAGACTCAAACAGTAGCAATTATATAATTTAAAAAATAAAAATTGATTAGTAGCAATTTTATAATTATTAAAAATAAATGAGACTAGTGATAAATGACAAGAAAATATGACAAAGATAAATATTAAGAAAAGTATATATCAGATGACTGCATTTGGGGTCCTTTAGGAAGTGTTTGGGTTAGATTGAGACTTTTTGAGGAATACACAGAGAAGAATCAATCACATCAAAGAGTAAAAATTGGAAAATGACTTATTCAAAAGGAATTGGGTTAGAACTGTAATTACTTGATTTACAGAGGGGAAAACTAATGTATGAAACTGCAATGATTTTCTTCTTTTACATAACTTCACTATTAATCAAAGTAAGACATGTACTTCGTTTTAAAAGGCAAATAATTTTTTTAAAAAACATGTCTCAGCTGTCTCAAGGAGCCCTTGTTAAAACAGGAATATATCACCTGGGAGGCAGAACACATTAACCAATACTAGCTGGAGGGAAAGTAACTCAAACACCAGGAAGCTGCTCCAAGAGTCTCTGGAGACAGAAGCTGGGGTGGGTGTTTTCCAGGAGTGAAGGTTGGGAGGAGAAGTGAAGTAAGAGATCCTGCATAGACAGTCAGTGTGTGCATGCTCAGTCACATCCAATTCTTTTGCGACCCCTTGGACAGTAGCCTTCCAGGTTCCTCTGTCCATGGGATTCTCCAAGCAAGAATATTGGAGTGGGTAGCCATACCTTCCTCCAGGGGACCTTCCCCACCCAGAGATCAAACCTGCATCTCTTGCATCTCCTGCACTGGCAGGTGGATTCTTTACCACTAGTGCCAAGTGGGGAAGGTTGGGAGGGAGGGAGACCTCCCTGAGGGCAAAGAGGGGACACTGTGCAGCTACAGGTTAGAGCTTAGGAGAGGAGCCTTCTGGAAAACCAAATTCTTCTCCTGGCTGACCAAGGGATGGCCTTGATCCTTTTCCAGCATCACAGTCTCCCCTTCAAGCCACATCTCTGAGAGAGCTGCAGAGGATGGAAGTGCTAGAAAGGGATTAGGTTTGAAAAAACTCTTTTACCCATTCTCTCCTAAGATGGACCCAAGATGGTATTTTTAATGGGGTGATGCCAAGCTAGTCTCTGAAACTGTAGTCTAGTGTTGCTGAAACGCTAACATTTACTCAAACCAGGAGGTGCTTAGAGCCAAAGGGGGAACTTCTTTGTGTCTTTTCAGTGTGGTCTTATGAGTTCTGGCAGTGCCATGGGTCCAGGCAAGCTGCCTTCTGGGAAAATAAACCTTCAAATGTCAACAAACCATTATTGCAGGGATGAAAGGAAGAAAGTCAGCCTGGGCATGGCATTTAGAATTCCCCTTGCCAATACTGCTAAGCTTTCTGAATGTCTTTATTTACTGTTTAAATTTTCTCAGTCACCCAAGTAAGCAAAATTCTAACTATGTCTTTTCATTAAATATCTACTCTCTGAATCCAGCCTCATCTCATTCAAGAGACTGCTTCCTTCACTGCAAATGTTGGAATAATAGCACTCCACTAGTAGAATGATAATTAGATGGAGGTAATGTTTCTAGAAATCTGGAACCCAGGAGTCTGGTCTCTGTAGTTACCATGTGATATCACCTTTCAAATTTTGTGTAGCCTTCTTCTGACTCACTTTTCTCAAATGCAAAATAATTATTATTATTCAGGGGGATGACATTTAGTTTTATATCATTGTTATAATGCTTATATTTGTGTAGTGTTTTCAAGCTCCTTAGTGTTAGGGGAAATAAAAGCATTAAAATGAGAATTGCAAAGGTAATGATTATAAAATCTTATTCAATAACAGATGGAAACAAGGCAGATGAAGACAATCATCGGTGAGCCTTCTTCATAGCTCATTTAGATGCAGCCCACATAGCCATTTCAGTGTGTAATAAGACCAAGCCTTTAAAAATTCATACTAAATTTCATAGTTTCTGTCCATGTACAAATTCCATGCTGGCTCATGGTAATTTCTGCAAAGTGACAGTGCCTTTCCCATAATTTATGTTCTCTTTTCACTCTGTGGGGGCTGAATGCCAATGCCTGCAGGAGTGTGAGTTTGATTAAGTCATTGCAGGCTGTAGACTGCATGGGAGGCTCTGTGCTGTTCCTGGCTGGGCTGGTGCTTCTAGATCCCACTGGGAAGAAGGGCTAAAGGAGGACAGTTTTCAGTTTGTACATAAAAAAGAGTGTGATGGCTCAGCTAGCAACACCAATAACAAACAAAGAAAAGAGGGGTATCACATTCTCTCAGCCAGAGCATGATCTTTTATATTCCTCCAAGGGATACCCTGGACCAGAGCGAAAGCTTGGAGATTCACCTTGCTAGGAAATTCAAAGGCTGATCCTTGGGTTCAGTGGAAAAATTCTCAAGGCTGCTGAAGAATTTCCTTATCCAGGAAGAGAGAGGATGGGATGGAGAAAATGCTCATACCATAAGATCGTGTGTGTGTGTGTGTGTGTGTGTGTGTGTGTGTTTGGGAGGTGGGGATGGAAGGGTCTGCCATTACTGAGATCCCATGATCCTTTTGGGACCGGGCTAATTGTGCCTGTGATATAATGAGGCCTCTGTCTCAGAGGGCTCAAGTCAACAGCCTCCTTCAGAGTGTACCAGGGCCAGCACTTCACTTTCAGAGAGAAGGTCTCTTGGCTTTAGTGTTGAAAGTCTTTCTGGATAGCTTATCCCACTACCAAGATGTTCTTTTATCTCCAGCTTTGCTCTGATAAAACAGGATGGTTCTCAATGGGTCACAGTTTTACTCAAGTCAACAAAGAATACTGAGCACTTCCTCAGTGTCAAGCATTCTGCAACAGAAATTGAGGATAGTGGTGAACAGGACGGTGGTTCTGATTTCAAGGAACCTACAAAACAATAATAGCTTCCCATGTGATAGCCATATACCAACCTCTTTCCTAAGCCCTTAACTTTTAATTCTTACCATAGCTGTATGTAGTGGATATAGTATTATTATCCCCATTTTAAAGATGAGAACACTGAATCACAAAAAGATCAGTTAACTTACCTAAAATAATAGAGCTAGTTAGCTGGAGACCCAGGTAACTAGTTAGTCTAACTCTAGAGTTGATGCTTAAATTATCACAATTTCCAGCATAAGGTGAATATAATATATTAAATTCTATGGCATTAAATTCAGAAGCTGTAAGAGCAGAGAGTCACACGTGAGAAGACGAGGTGAGTAGACACTACTTCTGAGAGGAGGTTATGTTTGAGACCTAATGTATGATTCCTCAATAGCCAAGCTGAATGGGGATGTGGGTTCCAGACAGAAGGAAAAGCAAACGCAAGTCTCAAGTTGAGACAGAACATGCCTTGTTTATATTAAAGAAATGAAGGAATTCGGTGTGGCTGAATCACACATTTCATAGGATGAAATATTTAGAGATGAGGTTGTAGGGTTTTGTTTTTTTTTAATTCATTCAACAAGCATTTATCTTGTAGCTGCTATGTGTCAAGTATGGAGATAAGACAACATTAATTGATATAAATAAGGTGATGCCCTCAAGGAACTTATTGTCAGCAAAATGAAATTATATTTCCTGTCTTACCCGTTAAGGAAAAATTAATTAAACTTGGAAATATAGCAAACAGATCAGTAGCAGTTTCTTTCAATGTTGATTGGGGTATTGTTTAACATATTTACTCAAAGATTATTTAATTATCTAGAGCAATATACCTTTGTCTGACCTGGATGTTTACTGGTATTTATGGTTATGAATTCAGACTCTTATAAAGTTAAACGTGCTATATAGGGATCTATCTGGTAGAAAGACAACCTCAAAGGTTATCGTTTCATTGGCCTATAGGATATTAACAAATTTTATCTCTCTCTTACTGTGTTAGTTTTATACTGTTGCCATAGCAAATTATTACAGATTTAGTGGCTTAAGACAACACAAACATTATTTTACACATTTGGAGGTCAAGAGTTCAGCACAGGTCTCACATGACTAAATCAAGTGGTGGGCAGACTGTGTTCCTTCCTGGAGGCTCTGGAAGAGAATCCTTTCCCTGCTCATTGCAGTTGTTGGAAGAACTCAGTCCCTCTCAGGTATAGGACAGGGGTCCCTGTGTTATTGCCAGCTGGAAGTTGAGGGCCATGCCCCGTGTGTAGAGGCTGCCATGAGTTTTTGGCTCATGCCCCCCTTCCTCCACCTTCAAAGCCAATGGCAGCAGGTCCATCTCACACAGCATCATCTTGACCCACCCTTCTGCTTTCCTCTTCCACTTTTAAAGACTCATATGATTAAACTGAATCCATTCAGATAATAGAGGCTGATCTCATCTCAAGATCCTTAACCTAAACAGCAACTTCAAAATCCGTTTTGCCATTAAGGTGACATATTCACAGATTCAGGGGACTAGAGCGTTTACATCTCTGAGGAATCATTTTCCAGCTTAACACACTGTAAGAACCACCTTTATTTAAGAATGTTTTGGGGGTAAATTATAGAACTTCTGTTCCTCAAAATGCAACTTTAACTAGCTTTACTATCTTACTGCTTCTCTTACTGATGAGACAGTAAATCTTTGACACATGTTCCTTCTATAGGTACATGGTTTTAACTTTTTGAAATTTGTAAAAAATTATAATCATCAGTTTGGGAGACTTCAGTGAACTTGCCAACTGGGCCATGGAACTGTGGTACAGCAAGTCCACCTCACTGGGTGTTCAGCCTCGCATGCTATTCTGGCTCCCGGGATGGATCCCAAAGGGTAATAAGACTTCATCTTCCCTGACTCTCTCTCTCTTTAACCTAACTGTGTTTTTATTTCTGGTCTTTGACCAGCTTTAGTCCTCATTCTGATGTATGCATCACCCATTCATAATCAACATTGGTGACTCCAGTGATTGGGACTCCTGTTTTATGGTCTGATCATTGCTGCTGGGATGATGGGATCTATTCTCTGTTGAGTGAGAAATAGACAATGCAGCTTTGTAGTCTTTTCTGTTTGACTGTTTGGCTAATTATGAGTTCAAAATAACTTAAAAAAAAAAAAAGAAATGGGCTTCCAGGAATAACCCTCTGAGGTTTGGACCAATGAATTTCGGTATTTCTATGTGTTTTCTTGATCTGTGACTGAGTTTGTAGGACTGAAGCTGCATGTTCACTGTAGGTTTGTGTGTCTGAAATTAAGCAAAGCCTTTACTTTTTTATTATGATTGAAACATTCTCCTTCTCCCAAAGGGCATTAACTAGAATACAGTGTCTAGTTTAATTCAATGAATTACTTGGATCATAGAAACTTTAAACATCTATATAAATAATATTGCCAGAGTTCCCACAAAATTAAAAATCTGAACCTTTAGTATTTTAAATGAGTTGGCTTACAAAAATCCTTTCTTATAGAAAATACTAGCTAAAAGCATTATTCAGTTCGGTTCAGTTCAGTCGCTCACATGTCTGACTCTTTGCGACCCCATGGACTGCAGCATGCCAGGTCTCCCTGTCCATCACCAACTCCTGGAGTTTACTCAAACTCATGTCCATTGAGTCTGTGATGCCCTCCAACCATGTCATCCTCTGTCATCTCTTTCTCCTCCCACCTTCAATTTTTTCTAGCATCAGGGTCTTTTCCAATGAGTCAGTTCCTTCATCAGGTGGCCCAAGTATTGGAGTTTCAGCTTCAGCATCAGTCCTCTCCAATGAATATTCAGGATTGATTTCCTTTAGGATGGACTGGTTGGATCTCAAGAGACTTCTCCAACACTACAGTTCAAAAGCATCAACTCTTCAGTGCTCAACTTCCTTTATAGTGCAATTCTCACATCCATACATGATTACTGGAAAAACTATAGCCTTGACTAGATGAACCTTTGTCAGCAAAGTAATGTCTCTGCTTTTTAATATGCTGTCTAGGTTGGTCATAACTTTTCTTCCAAGGAGCAAGCATCTTTTAAATTCACAGCTGCAGTCACCA
>SJYV01051010.1:0-29342 GCA_006410875.1 Neotragus pygmaeus
ACTAAATCCATCTTCCTCCTAAGGAGCAGACAGGTTTCTTCTTACTAAACAAAAGCGTCTTTGAGCACTACAGCACAGCCTGGGATCAAAAACATCCAGTACTATATGTTGTGCTGCCGTCATTTTCTTCAGTCAAGGCATCACGATTAAAGTGTCCTCCTTCCTCTCCCTGTTATTCCTTTTGCCCTACAGTGATAATGCTGGTCAATTTCTGGAGTGTAAGTATATGCATAATAGTAATCTTGGACAGCTGGAGTCAGCTGCTTTCACTGAGTTAAAATCATATTATATGTTATCCAAAATAGTGATTATTTTGTAAAAGCATCTATCAGTTTTGTTCCAAACGGTATTTGGCATTTTGAGAATATAAATAAGCAACTTGTAGAAAGGAGATAAATATTAGCCACGTAACTTTTCAATGAACAGGGAGACCTGGCGTGCTGCGATTCATGGGGTCACAAAGAGTCGGACACGACTGAGCGACTGAACTGAACTGAACTTTTCAATTTCTATTAACAAAGTTATATAAGCAACAAATTCTCAGGGAGTTCCCTGGTGGCCTAGTAGTTAGGATTCCAGGCTTTCCCTGCCATGGCCTGGATTCAACCCCTGATTGGGGAACTAAGGTTCCCCCAAGAAACAAAGGGTGACCATAAATAAATAAATAACAATAAATTGTCAAAATTTCTCAGTTTAATAATTGACAATGGCTGACAAAATGAGCAGTAGGAGAGTTCAATTTATCTTTACAATGACAGAAGATAATTCAAAATATAAAGTCTAAAACTAAATGAGTATGAGATTAATATTTTTAAATCTCTCAATATTTGCCTTAATTGTGCTCAAAGAAAATTCATATTAATATCTCAACAGTTCTATCTACCTCCTTTAAAGAGCTCCAAATCTCATTTTTTAAAGCTTTCAATCATATAGAATTTTATAGAAGTAGCTATTTTGCTTTTAATGACGAGTTCCAGTATTCTCTGGAGGAAGTACACAGATTTACAGTACATCCATACAGTGTATTACAGTGCAGCTATAAAAACAATATTAATGAAGTAAAAAAGCTGGTCACAATATTAAAAAACCAAGTATGATCACATTTGTATACACATACACACTGTATACAGAATAGGCTCTTAAACTGAGCGTGCAAAACATTCCTTTTCAGCAGATTCTAAGGCCCCACCCCAAACAGTCTACAGCAGCACCCAGCAGTCTACAACTTTAACAAGTGCCCCCGGTAATTCCAATGAGGGAAACTGAAGGCTGCATTTTGAGGCACTGATCTAGAAAGACATACACCAAAAAGTTAAAAAGGGTTCTCTCAGACTACTATGTATAAAATAATAAGCTACAAGGATATACTGTATACAACACAGGCAATATAGCTAATATTTCAAAATAACTTTAAAAGGAGTATAATCTATAAAAATATTGAATCACTGGGTTGCACATCTGAAACTAATATTGTAAATCAACTATGTAGTAAAAAAAGAAAAAATAGAATGGTTCTCTCTACGTAGTCAGATTTTCAACCGATTGAGGGAAAAATGGAGTTAAAAATGAAAGTGGAAAAAGATTATCTGTCTTTTCTAATTTTACTATTAAAAGCACATGCATGACGTACGTGGCGTTTTTTTCCCCAAAGAGGAAGGTAAGACAATATTCAGAGTCAGAGAATAGAAAATCTTACCATAAAATCCATACACCTGTGTAATCTGTCTACTCTCATGATTTCCTCGCAAAAGTGTAATACGATCAGGCCATTTAGCCTTTAGTGCAAGAAGGTAAGTGAAGGTCTCCAAACTATAGTAACCTCGGTCTACAAAATCACCCTGTAAAGTAAAAGTTTACAGTTACAAACAATGTAATAGCAACAATATTTTTTAAAAATTATACCAAAGTGCACAAATTCAGAGACACAGTACAAAATAGCAAAAATGAAGAGTCACACACTGAAGTATTTGGAAACTGGGTTTTAACAAAACACTGAAACAGAAGTAAATAAGCTATTCCTACCAAATGTTTGTGCTAGTCTTATGCTACGGGAGGCTTACAGCAACCTGCTGTGCAGTTCTCTCAAGGACTTTCTCTATAAAACCACCATTTTTTCAATTCTCTATTACCTACATTAATAAACGTTTGTAAAAAAAAAAGTGTGAATCAAAAAACTTTAAATGAATTTCAAAAATCTTTCTAACTGTATCAAAAGAGCTGTCAATTTGAAAATAGTTCTTCTTTTTTAGAGCAAATATCGTAACAGTGTTCTACACTCAGCTTTGTATTTAACAACTGCATATAATGACATACTATCTACGCTTCCCATTTATGTTTCCTTGAGCCAATACTAGACCACAGGAAAACAGCTAAAAGAATAAGAAAGTAACCCAGAAATTTTCAGAAGGAAAATAACAGGACTCAAAAAAAATTAAACAGTAACATTTTATTCCAAAAAGAAAGCAAGTATCTACCTTAATAGCAAATGTGTAAATGTGTATGTACATTCTTCAATCCAGATTAATAACAGATGAAAATGAATGCTCAAAAAAAATGACAAAATAACAGTAAATTGAAGATTTATGCTTTAAACCTGAGGTTTCAAGCTATTTTGTTTTTGCCTAGCCATTACTGAAGGCTATAACCCAGTCCTACCTGCACAGCAGTTTACAAAAATAATTCTCAACTAAAGGACACAGCAAAATGTAGCAAAGTATTGAATCACTTTATCACATATTTAAATAGTGACTGTCACATGGCAATGAAAGTATTATATAATCTACATGTAGTAACACAGATCTCCTCCATTTAAAATAAGTAGGTGAAAAAATATAAAATAAAGTAAGTAGTTGATATCACTGGAGTTTACATACCATAAATATGTAGTTTGTGTCAGGAACCTGACCTCCAGTTCTGAATAGTTCACAAAGGTCATAAAACTATAAAAGAAAGGCAATATATGCTGATTACAAATTCCTGTGAAGGAGTAAAATATGAAACTGAGGCCAAACTGTGTAAAGAAGAGGTGAATTAAGACTTCAAATATGTACTTTCATAAAAAGAAAGAAAGCGCAAACTAAACTGCCAAGCACACAGCTTCCAAGCTTTAAAAAAAAAATGAAGCTCTCAGTTATCACTAAAGTCATTCCTAGCTCATCAATGTCATAGCAAACCCCTCAAATTTCTTTCATACATCTCCCCGTCTATCACTAGAGAATCTGAAATCATGTATCAGTTACCTGTCAATAAGCTAACCCAATCATCTTGTCCCACATTCTGCATCTATTTTAAAGAGACAAAAGTGAAGGAAACAAGTGGATAAGAATTTCTTTCAAAGAATGAGTTTACATGACACTTGATAGTGTCCTACAGAGCAGATCAACCTACCTTCTTATACTCTGCTTTCAGAGATGGGCACCCTTAGGCTCTACAGCTGTGGAGAGTCTTCTCAATAATCAGCATATTTTTTAAAAAAAAAAGTATATTTCATCATACTCTATTTGCCTGAAAATTTAACTGACAAAAATGTGTGCTTGATAACTTCAGTCAACTAGATTATCCTAATCTTACTTTCTAAAGAAAACATCACAGTTTTTCTGAAAAAGAATTTTGGATTAAAGGTGTTGACTATACCAACTACTATTAATAATTTCCTTCACATCTGTTGTTTACATTTGAAAGTAAAATTTACATAGTAATATTACTTCTCACTTCCCACCTAACATATATGGATGCATGTGTATATCACATATGCATAAACAATCACACACAATATAAGCAGTAAAAAATAAGTATATATATTTATACACACTTTGGCCTAGTAATTCCACTTCTATGACTATATCCTTAAAGGGGGGGGGAAAAAAAGGTGTGTAACATAAAGAAGATGCATCATAGCACCATTTCTAATAAGAGAAGAAACAACCTTCATGAGCAACATAGGGGAATATTAGTAAGACCCAGACCTCATGCAGTCATAAATGATTACAATGGAAACTATGTAGCAAAGTACGACAGAACACAAAATTACACCTATAATATAACTATACAATTTTACCATGTAAAATATTGAGTATGTACACACAAGTCTGAAAGGAAACATGTAAAAGTTGTATAAAATAGCTGCTTCTCTTTTTTACATATTCAATATAAATTTATTTATTTTAATTGGAGGCTAATTACTTTACAATATTGTATTGGTTTTGCCATACATCAACATGAATCCGCCACAGGTATACACGTGTTCCCCATCCTGAATACCCCGCCCACCTCCCTCCCCGTACCATCTCCCTGGGTCATCTCAATGCACCAGTCCCAAGCATCCAGTATCCTGCATCGAACCTGGACTGGCGATTCGTTTCTTATATATTATACATGTTTCAATGCCATTCTCCCAAATCATCCCGCCCTCTCCTTCTCCCACAGAGTCCAAAAGACTGTTCTATACATGTGTCTCTTTTGCTGTCTCACATACAGGGTCATCATTACCATCTTTCTAAATTCCATATATATGCGTTAGTATACTGTATTGGTGTTTTTCTTTCTGGCTTACTTAACTCTTACTTCACATAATAGGCTCGTTTCATCCACCTCATTAGAACTGATTCAAATGTATTCTTTTTAATGGCTGAGTAATACTCCATTGTGTATATGTACCACAGCTTTCTTATCCATTTGTCTGCTGATGGACATCTAGGTTGCTTCCATGTCCTGGCTATTATAAACAGTGCTGCAATGAACATTGGGGTACATGTGTCTCTCTCAATTCTGGTTTCTTCAGTGTGCATGCCCAGCAGTGGGATTGCTGGGTCATATGGCAGTTCTATTTCCAGTTTTTTAAGGAATCTCCAGATTGTTCTCCATAGTGGATGTACTAGTTTGCATTCCCACCAATAGTGTAAGAGGGTTCCCTTTTCTCCACACCAATAGCTGCTTCTTTAAAAGTATTGTAGAAGAGTGAGTGTCCTTAGACATTACTCTGGATGTGTGCAGCAANGATTGTTCTCCATAGTGGATGTACTAGTTTGCATTCCCACCAATAGTGTAAGAGGGTTCCCTTTTCTCCACACCAATAGCTGCTTCTTTAAAAGTATTGTAGAAGAGTGAGTGTCCTTAGACATTACTCTGGATGTGTGCAGCAACATGTTCTTGAACAAAAGCTTTGTTAAGTTTCCATTTAATTTATATATATTTAAAGGATGACCAAAAATTCTGCTTCAGGGACCCATAGTTCCTACTCCACACTGAAAGTTTTTTCCAAAATTCTTTAATGTAACAAAAGAATTACTATAGTGAGTCAGAAAGAGAAATATGAATATTGTATTCAAATGCATATATATGGAATCTAGAAAACTGGTACTGAAGAATTTACTTCAACAGGGCAGCAGTGGAGAAAGAGACCTAGAGAACAGACCTGTGGACCTGCGGAGAGGGGTGCGAGAGGCGGGGCGAGGCAGGGCGAGGGGAGGNGGCATAGACTTGGATTACTGTGATATTGAATGGTTTGCCTTGGAAATGAACAGAGATCACTCTGTCGTTTCTGAGATTGTATCCAAGTACTGCTTTTCAGACTTTTTTGTTGACTATGATGGCTACTACATTTCCTCTAAGGAATTCTAGCCCACAGTAGTAGATATAACGGTCATCTGAGTTTAATTCACCCATTCCAGTCCATTTTAGTTCGCCGATTCCTAGAATGTTGATGTTCACTTTTGCTATCTCCCGTTTGACCACTTTCAAGTGAATACCTGCAGTGTGCCAAAGCACAGTGTGAGAAGAGTATTACAAGAGCTCTGACCCTGGGTTTCTCCCAGCCTGAATCTTAGTCGCAGGTGTCTGGAGGGACGCTAACACCCCTGGGACAGAGAGGAGGTGCCTGTGGTCTAAGCTGTGCCCTGTGCAGATGAGCCTGTTAGAGCAGCTGGCATGTGTCTCCCTCAACACTCCCGTCATGTGCTCACTGTGAAGACGTGATCCAATAACCTCAGCAGCTGAGGCTCAATTCGTAAGGAAGCCCCAGCAGGAATATAAGCACTACAAGCAGGTCTTTAGATCACTTCTTAAGTCCTTTCCAGTCCTAGGACCCTGTGATAGAACAGACATAGAAACCTATAAATGGCCATTAGCCAACTTCTGGCCAAGCAGAGACATTGTAAAGGCATAAATGAGTAGAGCATATTACTCCTAAGCAAAGTCATAATGAAAGTAAACATCCTGCATGCTAGAGACTTTCTTCTAACGTCTGTTCACATTGAGAATGAAGTGCTCAGAAGCTGACTGGAAGCTCTGTGTGGGTGGACAGGCTTATCTGTTGGGAAAATCTCAGGCCCTACCCTAGATCTACTGAAACAGAATTTGCGTTTTTAACAAACCCCCAGGCGATGTGCCTACACAAATATTTGAGAAGCACTGAACTCCATGCCTTTTCTGTCCTGTTTGCCCTGCANGAATGAAGTGCTCAGAAGCTGACTGGAAGCTCTGTGTGGGTGGACAGGCTTATCTGTTGGGAAAATCTCAGGCCCTACCCTAGATCTACTGAAACAGAATTTGCGTTTTTAACAAACCCCCAGGCGATGTGCCTACACAAATATTTGAGAAGCACTGAACTCCATGCCTTTTCTGTCCTGTTTGCCCTGCACTCCGAGGGCCATGACAATGTTTAGCATCTACTAGCTGCCCAGTGGGAGAAGGCAATGGCACCCCATTCCAGTACTCTTGCCTGGAAAATCCCATGGACGGAGGAGCCTGGTAGGTCGCAGTCCATGGAGTTGCTAAGAGTTGGACACGACTGAGCGACTTCACTTTGACTTTTCACTTTCATGCATTGGAGAAGGAAATGGCAACCTACTCCAGTGTGCTTGCCTGGAGAATCCCAGGGACAGGGGAGCCTGGTGGGCTGCCGACTATGGGGTCGCACAGAGTCGGACACGACTGAAGCGACTTAGCAGCAGCAGCAGCAGCTGCCCAATGAATACTTCTTGATTGGCCATTATATGGACTGTAATTTGTAGTGAAATCTCATGCTAAATTTTAATTTTAAAAGCAGCAAAATAGTTTTCTTTTTAACTTTTTCTTTTATATTGGGGGTATATAGTCAATTAACAAATAATGTTGTGATAGTTTCAGGTGAACATCACAGGGACTAAATCATAATATATACATGTATCCATTCTACCCACAAACTCCCCTCTTATTCAGGCTGCCACATACCGTTCAGCAGAGTTCCGTGTGCTATACAGCAACTCCATGTTGGTTATTCATTTTAAATATAGCAGTGTGTACACGTCCATCCCAAACTCGCTCACTATCCCTTCCCTCCATTCATCACCCCCCTGGCAGCCATCAGTTTGTTCTCTAAGTCTTTGAGTCTGTTTCAAAAGTAGCACAACTCTTGAACCCAACATCTAAAAGTTCTGAGGAACCAAACAGCCCGACACTTTCTGGTGGCATTGTCATATATATTAGCAGGACATTGGAGCTTTGCTTCCTTAAATCTATCTCTGCTTTCGTCCTATACAGTGCTAAAATAATGAGCAAAGGAACAAAGGACAAAGAAAATGGGAGAGGAGAAGATAGTTTACAACAAGTATTTCCAAACATTTGGGGATGGAAGGTTAGATGCATGGGTGATAACTGGTTCAGTGGAGTGGAAAAATATGACACCAAAAAGCCTGTAGACAGGAGGCCCCGAAATGGGGTTGCTTCACAGTGGAGGCCCAGTGAGGCCCAAGGAGGCCCAGGGAGGCCCAGACCTTCCTCAGGAGGAGGGTGAGGGTGGAGTTGGAGGGGAGAAGTGGCTGCCCCCTGTCCTACCTGTGGCAACCTAGAGATCACTCCTCCCCAACTCCGCGGATTTGGGAGATTTATTTTTCACATTATTAGATCAGAGTGGCTCTCTTGAAGACACCAGGCACTACAGAAGGAAGAAGTGAGAGGCTTTACTGACGCAATGGCATAAGGTGAACCCTGACAGCATCCCAGCCTCCTCCACTGCCTCCACACTGACAGCCAGGCTCACACACACTAAGGAGGCTGATTCTTCTCTGAAGAAGCCGAACTGAGAAGGACAATCAAAGATGCTGATCTGGGCCACATCCCCAGTAAGACGACCTGCTCCTGTCAATCACCCTTCAGTGAAGTCTACCAACAGATAGGTCTGGCCCCACACACAGACCTTGCAACCAAACCCTAAGGTCTTTGGTTTCAGTAAACAGGTATTAGAGGAAAGTCTTCACCATGAAACATGGAGAATAAAGCAAGGGAACTTGGAGCAGATTGCCACGATATTTCTGTTCTCACATTTTAAAAAAACTTTTGCTCCTTCTTTGACAGGTGGGATTTATATTTTCTTTCCTTGAATCTGGGTGGGACTCCAACCAACAGAGCCACCTTTGAGCCAATGGCCATGAGGCACATGTGGCTATCAAGCTCTTGAAATGTGGCTATTGCAACCAAAGAACTGAAATAATCATTTTATTCAATTCTACATCATTTAAATTTTAAAAAAACTGAAGCTATAGAAAATATTTTACCAATAACTTGATTGTGTGGATAGAAACTGTGCTTCCCACAAACTATTGAACATTTTGCATTTGAAAAAAATTTAGTATTTGGATTGAGATGTGTTATAAGTCTAAAATCTAAATTGGGGACTTCCCTGGTGGTTCAGAGGTTGGGAATCTGCCTGCCAATGCAGGGGACATGGGTTCCATCTCTGGTCCAGGAAGATTCCACATGCCACAGAGCAACTAAGCTTGGGCATCACAACTACTGAAGCCTGCATGCCTAGAGCCCATGCTTGGAAACAAGGAAAAAGCCACCACTTTGAGAAGCCTGTGCACCACAGCAAAGAGGAGCCCCTACTCGNCTGAACTGAACTTCATTTTAAAAATCGGGGAGGGATGAATTAGAGTTTGGGATTAACATATACATACTACTTACAATAAAATAAACAGTAAGGACCTACTGTATAGCACAGAGAACTCTACTCAATATTCTGTAATAACCAAATGGAAACAGAATGCATATATGTATATGTATAACTGAATCACTTTGCTGTACATCTGAAACTAACATAACATTTTAAATCAACAATACCCCAAAATAAAAAAAAAATTAAAAAAATCAATAACTCACTAAGTAGTAATATACACATATTTTTAATGAAGAATAAACTGTTTTCCAAAGCAAAACAAAACAAATTTATGAAAAGACTGGCACTGTTTTACATTTTTTTAAATCTCTTTAAGGCCTGGTGAAAAAAGAGCACAGCTTGGGTTCCCATAGCCTGCCTCTACAGCCAATCTGAATATTCAGTTCTGAATATTCATTGGAAGGACTGATGCTGAAACTGAAACCCCAATACTTTGGCTACTGACTCATTTGAAAAGACCCTGATGCTGGGAAAAATTGAAGGCGGGAGGAGAAGGGGATGACAGAGGATGAGATGGTTGGATGGCATCACCAACTCAATGGACATGAGTTTGAGTAAATTCCAGGAGTTGGTGATGGACAAGGAGGCCTGATGTGCTGCAGTCCATGGGGTTGCAAAGAGTCAGACATGACTGAGCGACTGAACTGAACAGCTAATCTGTTGGGATATGCTGTTTAAAGTATACAAAGAAAATCCAGTTTCATACAGGTATGTGTTACAAAAGGAAGAAGAATTTTAATAACCTTTAGAGATAATGATGCATATTTTTCTTCTAATACATCAAAACTGGACAACTGGTCTCTTCTTAAACTGTGTTAGATAGGTTAGTCTAACATTTTGAGTGGGTAATACACTCTGGTTATTTGGAAAATGAAAAACAGTATTTCCTTATAATCATTAAAAAAATATTTGTTAATATTATCACTCATCTCATCAGAAAAGTCTTTTAGTATCAGAAGCAAGGAGCTTCATGGTGGTGAATTCAAATTTTCTAAAATTCCAATTATTTTCTTGAAAACTCAAATTCTGGCATCTGCAACAAATATTATCAATTGTTCCTCTTAAAGTGACTGGCTCACTTCATTCACTTTTCAACATAGTTGCCAAATACTCATAGTTTGTCATTCATTCTCTCAAGTAAAAACAGCATTCCATTAAAAAGAAAAAAAAAGCGGCTATTTCAGATGGAGATACAAAACTGCAAAAGTAATCTTTTGAGAAAACCATTTTTCTTTGACATGCAGTAGATGTGCTTTATGCTTACTTCCTACTTCATCACAGGGGCTGTTCAAAAGATGTATCTCCTCAATGGTCAAGAGTTACTATTAATTAATATTACTAGTTCAAGGACATTCTTAAATGATACTGGCATTTTATTTAACTGTAAATGCATGCATGCTGGTGAAGAATACAAGGAGAGCCAGCATAGGCTTGGTGACACCCCCTGGATCAGGTAGGCACCAGCAGTTTTACCCTCAGTTGACTTTGTGCCATCTTACAGATGCTCAAAGGTCCACATATCTAAAGAACTGAAGAGCTAGCTGAAGTGGCTTCTTAAACAGCTATTATGTACCCAGGCAGGAGTTAAACCAAGCTCTGTCTTGTCACTGAACTCTACAACCTCCTCACTAGATTACACTGTTTCAATGCTTCCTGGCACTGTATGCATGCCAACACTTTCCACGAGTTTATTTATAGTCATAATCAGATCCTGCAATTCCAGAACTGGCCCAATGGAAGAAAACTGTACAAGTCCCAAAAGACACATCTTACATTTGACTTTACAGACATTTAGAAGCTTCTCAAGTCCTATGCTTTCGATGAGCAACTGTTTTAAAGGGTCAAGTACAAGAGAAACACTGTTCAGTTTGGTGGCAGTCTTAACATGGACTGAGAGTTCCCTGGTGGCCTAGTGCTTAGGATTCTGAGCCTTCACAGATGTGCTGCTACTGCTACTGCTGCTAAGTCACTTTAGTCGTGTCTGACTCTATGCGACCTCATAGATGGCAGCCCGTCAGGCTCCCCTGTCCCTGGGATTCTCCAGGCAAGAACACTAGAGTGGGTTGCCATTTCCTTCTCCAATGCATGAAAGTGAAAAGTCAAAGTGAAGTCGCTCAGTGATGTCCAACCGTCAGCAACCCTGTGGACTGCAGCCCACCCAGGCTCCTCTGTCTATGGGATTTTCCAGGCAAGAGTACTGGAGTGGGGTGCCATTGGCCCAGGTTCAAATCCCAGTCAGGGAAGTGACACCAGGTGGGTAAGCAAACTGTGCAGGCAAAAATAATAATAATAGTAACATGGGCTATTGGGCGCCTATATGAGTTTCAAATCTCAGCTCTGTCCCTTAGAAGCTATGTGAATTTAGGCTAATTCCTCAATGTTTCAGTCTCAGTCCTTCTCCACAAAATGATCCAATCTCATGGAACCCTTAAAAAAAAAAAAAAAACTGACATGGAATTTATGAGAAAGCATAATTTATTTATCTCAAAATTTATTAATCTCAAAACACAAGGTAAATGAAAGCAAAAGTTGTACATTTGACTGAAGGTATATATATCACAGAAGTGTAAACTTATTAATTTTAGTAGTATGAAGTTGTCTCTACCTTCCAGACCTTTCATCATGACTGTAATTCATACACAGAAAAGTCCTTGGGGAATTTCCTGGTGGTCCAGTGGTTAGCACTCTGCACTTTCACTGCTGACTGAATCTGAGGGCGGATTTAATCTCTGGTCTGGAACTAAGATCCCATGATCTACACAGCACAGCCAAACACAGGTTACCCCTCAATTTTAATATTATAATCAAAGGAAAACACTGTTTGGTTTATTCCAACTTTTACAAATATGTCAAAGGCACTGCCTATATTAATACCTTTATGTTAGCAAAATAGAAATGCTTATTATACTTTAGGAGAGAAGTTACACAGAAATCAAGAAATACGCTCCTAATGGTTTACTTTAGAGAACTAGAATTTTGACAGATCAAATATGACATAATGGGGTTTCTATTTAGAAGCTGATAACATGTAGATGTCATTTACTATAACCTCAAACATCCAGAGAACAGACTGAGAAACCCAACTCAATCACAAATAATCTGTACACCTTTCTGCTCCGTTAGGCAGTCATAGTTAAGGTCATCTTGGCATTCATAAATCCAATGTTGTTCACAATATATTATTATTATAACTATATATTACATTATGTCACAATATATTAGCTCCAACTCCACTGCATGCATAAAGCAGGCTATGAGGGTTTTGTTCAGCTTTCATTACCCAAGAAAAAAGAAAAAAACACTCCACAAATACACAGTTTCCTAATCAGGCTAAACATTGACAGAAAAGAGTCCAAAAATGAGTTGTACCCCTCTTGTCAATGCTCTGAAATTCTTAAAAGCAAACAAAATCCAAGCAGATGAAAAGGTAAACTGTCTTTCTCATTCCATTCTAGCACAGAACTGCTGTGAAATCATGCACCAATAGTTTTTCTGAACAGTTATTCTCATCCCCACTAAGGAAATGATGAATTTTCAATAAAATATGACATTAAGTGAACAGAATGAATACAACAGCAATGTGCAGAATGAATAGAAAATTAGTGCCCAAAACCAAAGCATCTCCTATCAACCATAAAAACTATGAGCAGTCAGTCTGTAGTTATTTTCTATCTCCTCCTGTCCACAGAACAATAATGCTTCACTCAGTTCACTTCCTAAGTGTGATTTCAACAAAGTCCATGAATAATTTGACTACTGCTTTTATTTAGTTTAACAGTAACCAGGAATCATTAGTGTCACACAGACCAAGGCATCCTAGCCAACCACTAGCTGCTCCTTTTTTTTTTTTTCTAATATTTTACAGCACAAGTGGAAACACACATGGACTATGGACAGACGGTACAAAAGCTAAAACTCTGCTCATGAAATTTTACCTGTCCATGTATGTCTCCACACACTGTTACTGGTGTTGATACTGGCTGGACATTTGACTCTTCCAACAGGAGGTCACAAACGTAGTCACATAGCCGCTGTAAGAAGAAAAAATAAAATGCAACCTTTTATTACAACATTAAAGCTGAAGACCAAGTGCAAAAAAGACAAGAACTAACACAAATAATAACTCAACATTCAGAAAACTAAGATCATGGCATCTGGTCCATCAACTTCATGGCAAATAGATGGGGAAACAATGGAAACAACGAGAGACTCTATTTTCTTGGGCTCCAAAATCACTGCAGATGGTGACTGCAGCCATGAAATTAAAAGATGATTGCACCTTGGAAGAAAAGCTATGACAACTCTAGAAAGCGTATTAAAAAGCAGAGACATTACTCCATATAATCAAAGCTATGGTTTTCCGGTAGTCATGTATGGATGTGAGAATTGGATCATAAAGAAAGGCGAGCAGCAAAGAACTGATGCTTTTGAACTGTTGTGCTGAACAAGACTCTTGGGAGTCCCTTGGACTGCAAGGAGATCAAACCAGTCAATCCTAAAGGAAATCAATCCTGAATATTCATTGGAGGGACTGACGCTGAAGCCGAAGCTCTAACACTTTGGCCACCTGATGTAAAGGGCCGACTTCTTTGAAAAGTCCCTGATGCTGAGAAAGATTGAAAGCAGGAGAGGGGACAACAGAGGACGAGATGGTTGGATGGCATCACCGACTCGATGGACATGAGTTTGAGCAAGTTCCAGGAGATGGTTGAAGGACAGGGAAGCCTGGCGCACTGTAGTCTATGGGATTGCAAAGAATCAGACACGACTGAGCAACTGAACAAAATACATGTATTGCTTCACAGAAAAGGAAACTACTCTATGATGACTCTGGGATCTGATCTGTCAGCTTTCACCCTCCTCTCACAATGCCTATTCCAAAATGCAAACTCCCTGGCTACACAGGTTCGGTTCAGTTCAGTTCAACTGCTCAGCTACACAGGTAACAGGTTCTAGAAGACAGACAGCTTTGCAAGGAACTGTCAGCTGATGTTTCTCACACACACACAAAAGTAAAAGTCAATCATTTTCAAAGGAAAAGGTCTTTATCTGCTAATTTTTTAAGTAAATTACAAACCATGCACTTAGCAAATATGATCCACCAACTGCACTCTTGACAATGAAAATTTATGATCACATAAAAACCTGTACACAGAAGTCCACAGAAGCTTAATTCATGACAGCCAAAAACCGGAAATAAATCAGATGTCCTTCCACAAGGACTAGTAAAGTTGTAGCACATTCACACAATGGAATACTATTCAGGAATAGAAGGAAACAACTATTGACACATGGCAATCTGGATAAATTTCAAGGGAATTATGCTCAGTGGGGAAAAAAAACCCTACCCCCACAATGTTACATATTATATGACTCCATTTATGTAACACTCTTGAAATTTAAAAATTTACAGAAATGGAGACCATACTGGTTGACTGCCAAGGGTCTAGGAGTTAGGAGCAACAGGAGGAAAGTGCGTACAGTTATAAAAAGGACAACACGTGGACTCCTTGGGGTGACAAAACGGTCTTAAAGGTGGTATCGGACACATGAGACTATAGATGTAGTAAGACAGCAAAGAACTAAATATACAAATAAGTACAAGTAAAACTGGAGAATGATGAACAAGATCGTGGAGTGTATCAATGTCAATATCTTGGTTGTGATATCTGTTCTACAAGATGTTACTACCAGGGACAACTGAATAAAGGGAGACTTCCCTGGTGGTCCAAGGGCTGGGACTCGGAGCTCTCAATGCACAGTGCAGATGCCGGGGTTCGATTCCTGGTCAGGGAACTGGATCCCACATGCTGCAACTAAGAGTTCACAAGCCACAACTAAAAACTGCACAGCCAAATATAGAAATAATTTTTTAAAATGACTGGGAAAAGGGTACATGGGATCTTTTAGTATTATTTCTTACAAATGCATATAAATCTATGATTTTTCAAAATAAAAAGGTTAACTAAAATTAATTATAAAATATAAATCTGAAATTTATATTGAAGAGTCACTCTACCTTTCAAAAAGAGCTCTAAATGTCTGCATTTTAAAAATATTTGTCCTCTAAAAGCACTCAAACCAAAAGATTTCTCAAAAGGAAAACAATTCTAACAACAGTTCTCTGGAGAAGGAAGGGTACAGTCTGCTGTGTAAAGATAACTGGAGGGGAAACCGCCTTCGATATGAGACTAGTTAATACTAGTCAGAGGCTGTATTAAAATTAAAATCGCATAAAATTAGATTTTAAGAAGGTAAGCCAAAAAAGGACAAATTAAATGACACAAGCATAATGAAATTATTTTAAACATTAATTATGGAATCAAAATGCTATGACTTACTTAAATATAGCAGACACACTTTAACAGTTATAGCCATATACACAGGTAAGCACCAGATAGCAGCCACAATGGGAGGAAGGAGGAGTAAGCAAAGAAGCCCCCGAAAAGAAAATGAGGAGAAACCAAGCTGTTTAGAAATGTTCAAGATAAAAAGAGTCATTCTTATCCCTAGGATCAGTTCTGACCTTCAATTAGGACCTCAAAGGAAAGATCTTCCTTTTGGCCTGGAGTCCTTCTGGCCCTGGAGAAGCGAGCTCTTTCTTGTGCTGAATTCCCTACAAAACTCAAAGGCTTCAACAAACAGTCCTTAGTCCTGACATATAATCCATTCATTATTCATAACAGGAAAAGATACTGATGAATATCTTCAGTTCTATTATAGTCCTTCAGCTCTATTTTTCATTTGTTTAAAAAAAAAAAAACAACTCAGCTTTTCCCCCCATGTAGGGAAAATCTCAGTTCTTCCCTACTGTGCGACTCTGTCTTATATTCTTTCCTAGTTACACAGAACACTCATATTTCTGACATTTCTGGTCACCAAATGTATGGAGGTTTTTTTCCTCCCTACAATATGCAATTCTTTGTAACATCAGCTGAGTATCCTACAATTTAACTCAACTCTGACACTATGTATTAGAGATAGTGTCAGATCTCACAGGTTAAAAGCTCAGTCCCACAAGACTGCCCCCCTCAACTCCCCAACCAACATACATACACACACACTTCAGACACCAGCTGCAAGCCCAGGTTATATCACTTGCACTTTTAACCAACCAGATACAGATCAGAGGTTCCAAAGACCTCCTCTGTGAGTTTGAATATTTGCTAGAGCAGCTCCCAGGACTCAGGGAAGCACTTGGATTTATCAGCTTACTAAAGGATGTGATGAAAGGATACAAGTTAACATCTAGATGGAAGAGATGTATATATAGGGCAAGGTATAGGGAAAAGATGGAAATAACTGATCTTTTCAATATCACCTAGTTCTGCCTTTACTAGAATGTCATGTAGTTGGAATCATACCTATGTTGCCTTTTCAGGTTGGCATCTTGCACAAAGTAATATGCAATTAAGCTTCCTTCTTGTCTTTTCATGGCTTGATCATTTCTTCTTAGTGCTGAATACATTCCACTGTCTCAATATACCATTGTATCCATTCATCTACTGAATGATACCTTGGCTGCTATCAAATTTGGGCAATTATGAATAATGCTGCCATAAACATCTGTGTATAGGTTTTGTGGTGGACACGTTTTCAGTCCATTTGGATAAACACCAAGGAGCATGATTAATACAACATATGGTGAGGGTGTTTAGCCTGGTAAAGTGAGAGTAAAAGTCGCTCAGTTGTGGCTGACTCTTTGTGACCCCATGGGCTTTTCCATGGAATTCTTCAGGCCAGAATACTGGAGTGGGTAGCCTTTCCCTTCTCCAGGGGATCTTCCCAACCNTGAGCACCGAAGAATTGATGCTTTTGAACTGTGGTGTTGGAGAAGACTCTTGAGAGTCCCTTGGACTGCAAGGAGATTCAACTAGTTCATTCTGAAGGAGATCAACCCTGAGATTTCTTTGGAAAGAATGATGCTAAAGCTGAAATTCCAGTACTTTGGCCACCTCATGCGAAGAGTTGACCCATTGGAAAAGACTCTGATGCTGGGAGGGATTGGGGGCAGGAGGAGAAGGGGACGACCAAGGATGAGATGGCTGGATGGCATCACGGACTTGATGGACGTGAATCTGAGTGAACTCCAGGAGTTGGTGATGAACAGGGAGGCCTGGCGTGCTGCAATTCAGGAGGTCGCAAAGAGTCAGACACGACTGAGCGACTGAACTGAACTGAACTGAACTGAAACTGAATTTTGAAGACAGTATCAGAAGAAAGACTGTAAAATATCTCATTAGCAGTTTTATGTTAATTACATATTACAGTATTTTGTATATATTAAATTAAATATTAGAATTCTGATAGCAGTCCTCACTAATGGTCTGAGACTGCAATTTGACAGGAGTTAGATAATTTGAGGGAACACATCAGAATCTGATCAAATGATAAGACTTATTCTCCCCATTGACAAAGATGAAGAATTCTAAGAGACTCTAGGTAACTAAAAGTGTCCTGCAGTGGCCCTCGTATGTCATGGCCCTGTAGCTGTTGGTCCCCAATTCTTGATAAAACCCAAATTTCCCATCCAATGCCTGTTAGAGATCTATTCCTCTTCATTCCTCTACTTCCTCCCATCTTACTGATGCTCTGGTCATTTTCCTTCTATATCTGCTGACTGTGGTTTTACTGTTTGACCACTTTGTCCTCTTGTGGACAAAGAATGCAAGGGGTTAATGAACAACTGAAAACCATTGTTGTGTTAGGGTAGTGAGACTATTAAGACTTTTTCTCGAAGGCAATTATATTATCTTAGCAGTAATCACATCTCCTAGTGGAAAAGGGTAGGCATGTATCATTCTGTTCCTACTTCCCTGGTGGCTCAGATTGTAAAGAATATACCTGCAATGTGGGACACTCGGGTTCAGTCCCAGAGAAGGGAATGGCTACCCACTCCAGGATTCTTGCCTGGAGAATTCCATGGACAGAGGAGCCTGGTGGGTTACAGTCCATGGGGTTACCAAGAGTCAGACATGACTGAGTGACTAACACACCCAGAATTATAACCACTCTAAGAAAAAATGTCCAAGAATACCATAAGAACTCAATGTTTTCCCCAAAATTAGTCAAGGTAAGTCTTGAGTCATCTAGAATATTGATTGTTTTAACTTTTTCTTTACTTAAAAAAATAAAAAAGCCTGTTTCTTCAGTGGAAACATGAGTATTTGGTTTAGAAATGACCAATGTCTCAAAAAGCTTTGATTTGCTGCCACTTACTCTTCTCAAAAACCCCAAATTAATGGCATCTGATCCTAACAAAGTATGCCATCCACAGCTAAAAATGTCTTTATAAAGGGGGTAGGGAGAGTGGGGGGGGAAAGCAGGGGTAATTTTTTTCCCAATATGTTTGTCATTATTATAGGTTATATATACAGAAGGAAAGTTAATTAAGCTTTAAAAAAAAATCCATCACACATCAATGGCTGCATTTTAATGAGTACAAAAAGTTGAGGTGTTTACTACCAATTAAAGTGGTTTTTAAATAAGCATTAATTAACACAGAAATTCAGAAGAAAGTTATACCTTGTCAAAGAAAGGCCAGTGCAGGCTATGCCCACTTCTGCTCCCATTCATATTCAGATAGTAATTACCACCAACCCTATATTTTCCATAATAATGAGGAGATGCTGTCGTGTCTATCAAACAACAACACTCACACAAAAGTGGTAGAATTAGAAATTCGCAACCTGAAGTAAACTTTTCAAATTTTTTCCTTCTGGGTTTTTCCCTCATCTGTGTCAAAATTATTCAAAGAGGAGGTTGGCCTGATTTTAATGGTGAGTTTCTCTCTTTTTTCCTCTTTTGCAAAGAATACTATATAAGGAGTACTTATTGGTCAAGTCTACATCAGCAAATCCAAACAATTACCCAATCATGATTTAAGAGGGCCTGCAGTTCTTTCTTTGTTTCTTCATGATAATATTAATTTGCATACTACTACTGACTACTCCACTTCCTTTTAGAAAATTATTGTCTATCTTAAGGTGGTAAGGAGGAGAAAGACATAAAACCTGTAAAGCCCACAACCTAACTAGCACAAAGTTTGATGGACAGTCTCCTCCTTGAGTGAAAAGCAATGGGGAGCATACTCGAGTCTGGGCAGCACCTAGGAAGATGCCACAGGGTGGTCGCAGGAAAAGGGTTCTCAAGCACCTCGGGCAACATGTTCCAGAGATGGATCTCCACTTCGCAAATCAGGTTTTCTTACAGATGAATGTATTCTTACAAAATTCACATAAAATTAGCCAATAAATCAGTGCATTAATTTACTACTCTTTAATAGAGGATTTAAGAAACTCTCTTTCTAGAGCTTGGAATTCTCATGTTTCCTCTCCCTTCCCAATATCAATGTATTTAGGAAAGAAAGCTGAGTTATTAATCAGAAGGCTCCTTGGTGAACTCAAAATCAGATCAGGAAAGCAGAATGGTGTGCGAGGGTTCTGCCCAATGGAATTTCCCCTTCACATAACAGGGGACCTCTTTCTTGTAATCAGAATATTGTGATCCTTTGAAAAGAAGTGCCTCTCACTTATTCAGTATAAACAGGTTGACTTTGGTCTCTCTGAACTCCGATTTTCAGTGAATATTCTTCTTCTATTTCACTGGTACATATCTTGCTTTATCTACCAGTAAAGTTCTTCTCTTTGCAGGAATTTAAGTAGTCAAATTTTCACCATGGGAGAAGCTCCTCCCAGCCAGTCTTTAGTGATCCAAGGACAGAACACCAAACAAGAAAGGTCAGTTCCAGGAGTCTGCACTGAACATGTTTTCAATCAAGTTGGCTAAGTTGCTGTAAAGTCAATTCTTGAAGCTAAAGGGTCAGAGGAAACAGTGGATAAATTTCATCATCTCCCAGAGAGGGGTGGTTTCTCCCCAGTGTGCAAAAGTTAACGCCATGTTTCCAAAAGTTTGCACAAAAAAGTGGGAGGGAATCTACGGTCTTCTTGAGCCTTGAATTGTGCATGAATAAAAAGATGGATGAAGAGATGGTTTGATTATGCAGCCCTTTAGTTGCCAGAGTGTATTTTCAGTGCACACCCAGTGTAGCTTCAGAATTTCTATTTATAAGACAGGTTTAGGGAGCAATCCAGTTGGAAGGGGCTTAGAGAACTTGTCTGGAAGCCACATTTGCAAAGCAAACATGCCATTTTTACCTAGATTGAATGTTTCTTGGAGTGGCCTGGGGGTGTTGATGAACACTGAGAGAGGAAATGAGGACTCTGCCCGTTGCTATGGGATTACTGAGGGCGGGAGCCAGGTCTAATTTATCTTTGAATCATGTAAATGCCTAGCAGGATGAGTAGTACAAGTGTTCAAAATGTTTATTAAATGATTGATGAGTGAGTTTTTAGTTTCATGTTAAAGATGGTAAGTTCATGCCTGGGTTTGATGCCTTTATAAGCCCACTGGCTTCCCTCTAGTTTTATGAGTAGTGATTGGGCTCTTAACTTGTACCAACCAACTGGTATACCTGCCCTTGTCATAACCAGGCCCAAGAAGAGGCTGATAATGGACCAGCAAAAAGCTACAAAGAAAAAAAAAGCTACAAACCCCAGAAATTTAGTTGGAAAGAGAACAGGCTGAATTGACATACAAGATAAGGAGGGGCTGGTAATCAGTGAAGAGTGGGAAGCAGACTGTGGCCCATGCCTCTCTGATGAACCACAGAGCACAGATATGCAGCCATTCAAGTTGCAAGCACTCTCCATTACACTTTTTTTAAAAAACTATAGCTGTTCACAGCTGATGTTCACCTCTGTCTTATCTGATCCCTTTGTACAGGAATAGACAGTCTTTGAAGAACAGTGAAGTACCAATGTGCTTCTTAGAAGAGGATGGTAATAGGCTGGCAATGCCTCAAATTCCAAAAGCATGAAAATCTACCTTGACTGCCACTTTGGTCTTTGCTTTTTCCCATTCTTTTCACTGTTCTTGCCTTTATAGGAAAATGCTTGTTTTGGGGGGCACTGTTTAAACATGCAGTCAATTTTACTTCTTTTTGGAAAAGTGTGCAATTTTCCCCCATAGCATAGAGAAGGGTAACATGCCTCCTTGGTCAAGTTTGGGGAAAAAAAATGTCTCTTTTTCTGCAGCTCCTCAGTTATGTTACCTTTATCTGGCCTTATTAAAATGGAAAGAACTTCCCCTATGTGTGTCCCATTCTTCTACTTATCAGACTTGGGATAGATTTTGCCTTTCCACTCAATTTGAACAATGAACTGAGTTTCATTTTTATTTATGGGCTTCATAAATCCGTTTCACTTGCTGCTTTTCATGCCCCAGTTCCATGCTGTTGTGTTGGGATTTCCCACCCTGCCAGGCAATTAAACAAAAAACTCATGGAAAAGAAATTTCTTTACAAAATTCTTTTAAATTCAAAATACACACAATCATCTCCATTTCAGATCCAATATATTTAATGGATGGGGCTTTTAAGTCTTTTTTTTTTAAGCATCCAACTCTCCAAATTAATTCTTTCAGTGTCATAGCCAACTCCTCATTTGAGTTCTAAAGATTAGTTCAAAATTCCAAGACAGCACACTTAACTTTAAACCCTCTGTTTGCAGACCAGGTGGTAGGCATGTGAGAAGATACTACAGTGGCCACGTGGCTGATGGGTTTGAAGAACAGGAGGGGGCTGCACATCACGGTCACCTGAGCTCAGAGCAGGAGAAGCCCAGAAACCTAGAGCAGCACCAAGAGTTCCTTGTCCTAGGCTGGATTAAAAAAAAAACAAACCAATCAACAAACAAGAGCAGCCAAACTTAACCACATAGACCTACGCTATTAAAGGAAGCGTGGAGAGATGTAGTCCCCTTTCTCAGCGCTTTGTCACCCTCAGAGGAAATTATTGCTATTTTTTTAAATACATGACCAGACAGGGCTGCCTCCAACAGGACCTGATAAATCAGAATCCAATCTAAGAAAATCTATAGATTGGGTTCAGGCATAGTTCAGTCCTGTTACACAGAAGTCCAAGAAAAGAATTTCAATAAAACTTTATTTAGACAGAGACCCAGTAATCTGAGTCTCACATTGCTCAGACACAGGCCAAACTAAAGTTTACTTTGATGCTTTCTCTGATTTCTGTCTCTCTCTCACACACACAAACTATAGACAGGTGATAGACAGACAGAGATACGCCAAGTAGAAGTGGGCAAAGAATGTTTAAATCTGGTCCTACCAGGCTGTAAGCTACTTAAGACCAGGAGCCACTGCTGGTTCCCCTTTGTGTCTAGCCCATGGAAGGTGCTTCAAGTCTGTTAGATTCATTTACCTGAAATTCTTTAAATGTCAAGCGGGCAGGCTGCTCCAGCTGTCATGTCACCAGTCACTAGGGTTGACCCAGATGTTCTGACTGTGAAGGTGCTTCCTTTCCCCCTCTATGTGGAGCTGAGGAAAAGATAAATTAGAAAGCAAGAATTTATAAGTGTGTACACTGCACGACGTTGACACGGTTGACACAAGTGTTTTGGTCCAGCTGGCAGGTATCTCCCTGGAGTAGGTGGGGTTGACCAGAATGTGATGAGAATGTCACTAACCATTAGGATTATCCACTTCACTTTGCAAACCACATAACTTCCTGGCTTCAAACGTACTTACCTAGTAGGGAGAAAATAGAGATAACGTGAGTACCTTCATTCATTAGACAGTTACTGTTAATATAGGAAATGAATCAACTGACACTCAAATTTATATCCTAATCTTTTGAACCTTTGCTAATGTGGATCTATCCCTCTGAACCTGATGAATTATGATGAATCAAGTTCTGGACCTGCCCAAGATGGGGTCTAGAGCTCGCCTTTGTGCTAACCAGAGCAGGGTTATAATACCATCGAACTTCTTGCCTCCGCAGCCATTCGCCCTCTTAAACCTTTCTAACACTGAAATACTAGCTAGAATAGCACTTTGTCTATCCCACTGGATTGCTAAATTGCACTGAAGTAAAATCCCTCAAAAGCCAAAAGGATGTTTGCAAAAAAAAAAAAAAATCCCTTTCCATAACAACACTGAATCTGAAACAATGTAGAGATTTGAGGCCATTTCATAATGTTGCACAGGTTGTACACCACACAAAATCACCATCAAAGAGGCACTTTTCATTCATAGTCATTATTATATATTTTTGTATTTACTGGCCAATAGTAGTAAATGCCCAAGGAAGCACTGACTTTATCTAATGTGATAAAGACTAGCAGAAGCTCTGTAGAAACTTACATCTAGTAAAAGGACAAGGTAGCCAGTATCCTCTATTTCTATTTATACATTTATAGAAAAATATATAAATAGAAATAGCCATTTTGTTTTTATTTATGTATTATATTTGTGTGTATATATTATGCATATATATACATATTATCCATGGAGAAGGGATAGACTACCCACTTCAGTTTTCTCCTGCCTGGAGAATCTTGCACATGGACAGAGGAGCCTGGTGGGCTACAGTCCATGGGGTTGCAAAGAGTCGGACACAGTTGAGCTACTAAGTGCACACATACACACATATATATGTAATATCCCCAAGAAGTCCTTCCATACACCCTACCCAATCATAATCCCTCCCTTCCCCCAAAGGAACAGTTATCCTGTTATAATTTTAACTTATTTGCATTTAAAAAATCATTTTATCACCCAAATGTGCATCTCTAGATACTGTTCTTTAGATGTGCCCTTAAAAACTTCAGTACATTTCTTTTCATCTAGCATTTTCATATCTCCATTCATCTCCATCATTTTCATATCTTTATAAATTATCTGCTGAAGACTTCAGAAAATTTGACATATAGTTTCCCAGTGTCTTGACGTTGCTGACTACATGCGTGTGCATGTTCAGTTGCTGTCATGTCCAGCTCTTAGTGACCCCATGGACTGTAGCCCGCCAGGCTCCTCTGTCCATGTAATTTGCCAGACAAGAATACTGGAGTGGGTTGCCATGCCCTCCTCCAGGGGATCTTCCCGACAAAGGGATCAAACCCACATCTCCTGCATTGCAGGCAGATTCTTCACCCACTGAACCAACTAGGAAGCCCCTGCTGACTACGTACTTATGGAAAAGTTCACATGCCTATGACGTCTGTGTTCCCAGCAAACGGCAAGCTCAGTCCAGTTGAGTATCAGATCACTTTTGGACCCCTTCATAAAGATGACAGGTGGTGTTTAGCAACATCATTAAGAGCCACAAAATGTCTGGTTGTCTTTCTTTTTATAATCTTAGCAGCCATTGATGTTTAATTCTTGTGTCCATCCATTGAGGGTTACGAAATGGTGATAATCTAATTCTATTGCTTCTTTTTGTAGCGAGAATGACTCTGTAAGAAACTCTGTCCCTCATTTAATATCTGGATACCCGGAGATATAGTTCATATAAAAATCAGTGAAAATGCTTGATTCTTTTCGTTTCCTTGTTTACAAGATAATGAATTAGTTCTCTATAATTCTCTGAAGATAATTCTTTTTCATATCATTATAAAATCATGGATTAAACATACATGATGGGCTTTCATTTTTCTCAATATTGAAGGTCAAATTGTTCCGTCTTTGGCCAGTGGGAGGCTCTGTGCCTTTTTGACATGATCTGAGAAGTTTTTTATAGTTTCCTTGTTATATAAGATGTTCCAGTTTCATCTCACAAACTTTCTACCTCAGACTTATTTCTCTAAGAAGCCCTAATTTATCTTACAGAAAAATGGTATTTCAGAACCAGAGTCTGAGTGCTAGAGATGTTCTTTACTAAATTAGACATATTTTCTAGGACTTTTCAATGGAATAAACTAGGAAATACTATCAATTCAAAGAAAAAAAAATCTCATAAATGCATACTGACACCTTCTATTCAAATTCAACACTACAGAGCTTTTACCTAACCACTTCTCTAAAGATTGGAATCTTCTTTCATCCATTCGAAGAATTCTGGTTCTTAAAAGCAAAAAGCACAATAGACTTAGAACACTTCAAAATGATCTGTTTTACTCCATGTTACACAGCAACAGTCTCAGAATGACAGCAGTAATATTACCACCAATATGATTATCAAAAATATGTTTAAATTTTTGTATATGCTCTCACTATTTCTCCAGTAAAAAATGCATCTCTTACATTTACAGTCAGAAAATATTATCATTATACACTATACACTTTCCTCCTTAGTCCTAATTCTACAAGCATCTGTTTATTTAATACTTAAGTTTTATGTTGGTGTCTTTTTCACCACCTCAGTCATCTATAATATATTCTCTAGTAGATTTTTCAGGAAAAGCTCATGTAAACAATACTCTGTGAATACTCACATGCTGATAACTATTGTGCCCTTTATACTTAAAAATCAGCTTTGTTGGGTGTGAAATCCTTGGCTCATTCTTTTTTCCCTTATTTTAAATACAAAGGTTGAAAAACACAAAGTTGGGGACTTGACCCTCCACAGAGTAGAAAATTCAGGTATAACTTATATTTAGTACTCCATATCCACAGTTCCTTCACATCCACGGTTTCACACCTGCAGATTCAAAGAACCATGGATGGGGTAGTACTGTAGTATTTAGTATTGAAAAACGCGTATAAGTGGACCCGCAGAGTTCAAATCCACCTTGTTCAAGGGTCAGCTCTGTGTTGATTCATTTCTCCCCCGCAATAAAACGCTGTTGTTGAGAAGTGATTAATGATAAACTTGCCTCCTTTGTAAGTCATGTGCACTTTTTCTTCTAGAAGCTCAAAGGATTTTTTCCTTTTTTCGGTGTTAGTCATACTGTTGCCATTCTCAGGTATGCAGTGTGCTATTTCTCTATTTAGCTTCGATTTTTTTTAACTTTCAAGAAAGTTTTCTTGAATTTGCTTTTACACTTCAATTGCCTTGCTTTGATTTTCTTTGTGATCTCCTACCCACCATATATTCTATTTCCTTTGCCCACTTCAATATTTGGGACATTTTCTTGAATGCTTTTTATTTCTTTCTCTCTTAAATTTTTTATTTTTAAAACTTTTCTGGCATTCAGTTTCCAGCTCCACAAATAAGGAGTTTAGAAGTCACCACTCTAGCCTAACAGCATGCAAAATTATCTACAGAGTGAGAAACCAACAACTCTTAGATTTGTAAGAGAGGGGCAAGGACACAGGGACACTGCTGTCCCTAAGACTGGAGAGACAGACAAGTGAATGAAGGGAGTCGTGGCTTACAGAGCAGAAATTCACATATGGAAGACTCACAGCTGGGAATCAAGGTTGCAGTAAGAAAATCTGAACTGTAATTGACAAAGTGATAGAGGCTCAATGTGGACAAGCTTGAGATCTAACGTCTCCAGGAGACTCAGTTATCGGGGTCCCCACAATACCATGAGATTTACCTCCAGAAACTCAACCAGGTTTTCATAGTACATACCAGAGAAAAAGTCCCTTGTGTTTTCATGTTCCCAGCAAGGGAGGAAAAAAAAAGGAACCATTTTGTAATATGCCAGGGCATTCTGTTCTTCTTAACAAGACATTTCCTTAGGGGAAACTAGTTAACGCCAGCATAATCTGCTGGGATATTATCAGAGCCTAACTGATCTGGGGAAGGAAAATAACCAACTCCAGTCTCCTCTAGCCTTCCATGTGGGAGAATGGAAATACTAACTCCAGTCTAACACCCTGTCCTACCTAAGGGGGTTGGAAAAAACTAAGAAACTCCATGCAGTTCACAATCCAGAGGCATAGTTTCACTAAAAGAGTGAGCCCTAATCACAAGACTATAGAGTGCTTCCTTTCTTTCCATACCTCACAATGACATTACTGAAGGCCTATTTATAGCAGGCATCTTGTCTGGCTATTAAGAAAAAATTACAAGGCATGCCAAAAGGCAAAAAACAAACAAACAAACAAAAACACCATCTGAAGTCACAGAGCAAGCAACAGAACAGAAATTATATATCTTATTGCAAATTTAAAACAAGCATGATTAATATAGTAAGGATTCTAATGGGTAAGACAACATGCAAGAACAGATAGGCAATGTAAGCAGGCACATGGAAATCCTAAGAAAGAACCAAAAAGAAACGCTACAGACAAAAACAAAAGCACTAAAAGAAATGAAGAATATCTTTGATGGGCTTCTTAGTAGACTAGACACAGCTGACAAATGAATCTCTGAGCTAAAGGATATATCAAGAGAATCCTTGAAAACAGAAAAGCAAAGGGAACAAAGATTGGGGGGCAGGGGGAGGGTGGTGTGAATAGAATATCCAAGGACTTTGGAGTAATTACAAAAGGTATAACACACATGTAATGTTAATACCAGAAGGAGAAGAAGGAAATGAACAGAAGAAATATTTGAAACACAAATAACAGAATTTCCCCCAAATTATCGTCAGACATCAAACCACAGACCCGGGAAGTTACATCTAGAGGAACAAAGATACAGCTCACAACTGACTTCTCCTTAGAAACCACACAAACAAGAAGAGAATGGAGTGAAATATTATACCTGTTGAGAAGAAAAAAAATCAGACTAGAAATTTGCATCCTGAGATATTAACATTCAAAAGTGAAACATTAAGAAAGACCTTCAAACAGCAATAGAGGGGATAAATAATATTCAAAAATCAAGTAACAAGGACTTCCTTGGTGTCCAGTGGTTAAGAATCCACCTGTCAATTCAGGGGACACACGATCAATCCCTGATCCAGGAAGATCCCACATGTTGAGAAGCAACTAAGCCCACACAGGTGCCACAACTACTGAGCCCGCACTCTCGAGCCTGGGAGCCGCAGATACTGAAGCCCGAATGCCTAGAGCCCACACTCTGCAAGGAGAGAAGTCACCCCAGGAAGAAGCCCGTGCACCGCAACGGAGAGCAGCCCCCACTCTCGGCAACTAGAGAAAGTCCATGCACAGCAACAAAGACCAGCACAGCCAGAAATAAAAATAAACAAATATTTTAAAAAGAAATCGATACATGAATCCATCATATCAACAGGCTGAAAGAGAAAAAGCACATGATCATATCGGTAGATAAAAAAACATTTGAGGGGCTTCCCTGATGGCTCAGTGGTAAAGAATCTGCCTGCCAATGCGGGACACATGGGTTCGATCCCTGACCTGGGAGGATGCCACGTGCCGTGGAGCAGCTAAGCCGGGACAAGAGAAGCCGCCACAATAAGAAGCCCATGCGCCGCAACTGGAGAGGAGCCCTGCTCGCCGCGACTAGGGAAAGCCGGCGCGCAGCAGCAGAGACCCAGCGCAGTCAGAAACAAATAAACGACGCGTCTCATAAGTCTTAAAGATAAATGAAGAAAAGCATATCTTTAAAAAAGAGCAGAACCACTTGAAAAAATCTACCCCACATTCATACAGACTCTCAGAGAAGCAGAAACAGAAAGAAGCTTCCTCAGCTTGAAAAAGAGCATTTACAAAAAAGTCTATAGCTAGAGGTAAACTAGGAGACTGGGATTAATATATACACTCTACAGCGTATAAAACAGATAGCCAACACAGACCGACTGTATAGCACCGGGAACTATACTTAGTATTTTTAAATAATCTATAAGGGAAAAGTATCTAAACAAGAATATACATATATCATATATATGTAACTGAATCACTGTGGTATATACCTGAAACTAACACCATAAATCAACTATACTTCCATTTTTTTTAAGTACAAAAAAGAGATGAAAGCATATAAAAAAATAGCTACAGCTTACATATTTAACCGTGAGAAACTCAAAGCTTTCACACTAAAATCAGGGGAAAGACAAGAATATCCCTTCTCACTGCTCCTTTTCAAAGTCCTTTTGGAAGTTCTAAGCTTATGTGATAATATAAGGTATGCAGATTGGAAAGTAGAAATAAAACTGTATTTGTTCACAGATGACATGATTGTCTATGCAGAAAATCTGAAAGAATTGACCCCTCCCCCCACAAAAAAATTTCCTGAAAATAATAAGCAATTATAGCAATGTGGCAGGGTACAATTTCCTATATACCAGCAGTGAAAATCTGAAATTTAAAATTTAAAAAACACAATACCATTTACATTCAGTTCAGTTCAGTTGTTCAGTCGTGTCCAACCTTTGCGACCCCATGAATTGCAGCACTCCAGGCCTCCCTGTCCATCAGCAACTCTGAGTCCACTCAAACTCACGTCCATCGAGTCGGTGATGCCATCCTCCCATCTCATCCTCTGTCATCCTCTCCTCCTCCTGCCCCCAATCCCTCCCAGCATCAGAGTCTTTTCCAGTGAGTCAACTCTTCGCATGAGGTGGCCCAAGTACTGGAGTTTCAGCTTTAGCATCATTCCCTCCAAAGAACACCCAGGGCTGATCTCCTTCAGAATGGACTGGTTGGATCTCCTTGCAGTCCAAGGGACTCTCAAGAGTCTTCTCAACCACCACAGTTCAAAAGCATCAATTCTTCGGCACTCAGCCTTCTTCACAGTCCA
>SJYV01051013.1:5573-44021 GCA_006410875.1 Neotragus pygmaeus
GCCCAAATCCATCAACATTTGTTAGTTGGCATTCCACTGCAAAGAGTTTTCTTTTTTTCTGCCGTTTATCTATCTACTTGTCTATTAATACATATTCATTATCAGCATGGACTCACGGACTCACATTTTGAGGACTGGATTATAATCCATCACTGGCATTATACACACCACAATTCTCAAACTCCCCAGCCTTCCCTGATGGACGGGAGCCCTTCAAGTGACTCTTGCCCCCTTAGACAGGGTTCATTTCTCCTGTATACATGGCCTCCAGGGACCCTGTGAGCTGCTCAACATTATACCCATAAGATGACCTATCTGTGTGTTTTGTGCTGAGGGTCCAAGAGTTTCCATCAGATTCTCCAAGGCACTGAAAAAGAAAGAAAGTGAAGTCGCTCCATCGTATCTGACTCTTTGTGACCCGATGAACTGTAGCCTACCAAGCTCCTCCATCCAAGGGATTTTCCAGGCAAGTATACTGGCGTGGGTTGCCATTTCCTTCTCCAGATCTTCCTAACCCAGGGATTGAACCCAGGTCTTCCACATTGTAAGCAGATGCTTTACCATCTGAGCCACCAGGGAAGTCCAAGGCGCTGAGGGCTCCTCCCAAAAGACACAGAGACTCTGGAGCAGAGACTTGGGTGGGCCTGTCCACTCATCCCAGCCCCCACCAGGTCAAAACAAGAACACATCTTGCAAACAGCGGAAGTTCTAGAGTCCCTTGCCATTGTTTAGTCACGAAGTCGTGTCAGACTCTCTGCAACCCCGTGGACTATAGCCCACCGAGCTCCTCTGTCCACGCGATTTCCCAGGTAAGAATACTGGGGTGGGTTGCCATCCTTCTCCAGGAGATCTTCCCAACGCAGGGATCGAACCTACCTCTTCTGTATTGGCAGGTAGATTCTGTCCCACTGAGCCACCAGGGAAGCCCTCTGGAGTCCCTTGAGCCTCCCAATAACCAGGTCCTTCTTCCCCAGCTCTGTGTGAAGCCAACAAGCTGGAAGATAGAGGCTCTGTTTGGTCACAGGGGAGCTTCCAGAACTGACCAGTGACCATTGGTCCCTCTGTGTGCTGAAGTCCGGATTTTGCCGCAACACTCAGTCCTGTAGCTGACTGCACTGTGGCCTGTCCCGTTCGCTCGTTCTCACCACAAGCTTGGGTGTACACTACTATCACCTCCCATTTTACACAGGAGGAAACGGGGGCTCAGTCAAGCTTTGCCCAGGGTCCCATTGCTTGTAAGTAACCAAATGGGCCTGGAAATCAAATCCACCATTTCTAGCTCCCAAAGCCCCGACCCCACCCACACTGACCAGCACCCTTCAACTGGGGCAGAGTTCGGCTGGAAGCTCTTAGCAAGGGGCCACAGTAGACACATGTCATCCACTCTTCACTCTGCCCTGGACCCACGCCCCTCACTACAGAACCCAGAGAAAGGATATCCTCCCCAGTAATGTGGTCCTGGCCTCCTGATTCACTTTGAACAAAAGTATGTTAGCTGACGGATGAAAACAAAAGTTTGAAATTTGCTTTTGAGACTGCATTTGTCCACTGCACTTCCACCAGCACTCTGAAAAGGCCGTGCCCCTGGGAGCCTGCTGGTCCCTGGAGCAGCCAATCCACAGCCCTGCGTCTTGGATCATAGCCACCCCACCAACCACTGAAGCAAAACATGACGTCTGATGGTTCTGTGCCACTGAGTCCGAGAGAATTTTGTTACGCAGCATCATCAGGGCAATAGCTGATGGATACAGAGACGGTGGGGGACCAGACCTCCCCTTTCACCCTCTCTTTAAAATCAGATGATGAAAATCATGGCAGGAGGACACTAGAAGCATATTCTCCTTCTCCCAACCTGGTGTGTACTTCTGCCTCTGAGCATGAGGCTGTGCGGTCCTTACACGGTCAGGCGAGAGCTGGGGAGAAACAGCTGGGTGAAAATCTCACCAGCGGAAGAAAGGATGCACTTCTCTGAGTAATATGTGAATCTGTTCCAGAGACTGAGGCCGAGCTTTCAGAGATGCTGGCAGAGGAAGGGAAGCGGAAGGAGTCAGGCCAGGGAAGCCGTGAGTCAGGGGCCCCCAAGATATGTCAGCCCCAAGCCAGATGTGCAGATACAGCCCCGCTAATGGTGGCAGCTGCGGGGAGCTGGCGGGGCTGGCTGGCCATGACTATTGGTCTAATCGGAGGCCTGGCAGGGAAGCGAGAAGAGAACAGGACCAAAACCCCTGGAATCCTTCTGCCTCCCCTGCCTCCCCTGGAAGGGACTCTGTACAGGTTCAGACGTCGGGCGGAAGCCAGGACCTCGGCACCAGGCAGACCCAGCTCCACACTGCAGACGCCTGGCTCCTGGCAAAACGCTTCTATGAACCAGGGGTTCTCACTCACAGAAAGGGGGTGATGGGGTGACAGTGCCGTACCAGTGGTCAGACAGGCTGGTCCATGGCACTCACCCTGGCCCTTCTCCATCTCTGGGGGCACCGATTCTAAGAGCAAGTACGGGTGCAGGCAGGGGCTCTCCTTGGGGTCCCTTGGCCACTGGGGATCCCTGAACGCCCTTCCTTCAGAGCATGCACAGTAATCAAGAAGGGTCCTGGGCTTACACCCATGGCCACAAGTGGCCCTCACCCCAAGGACTATGTGGTCTTAGACGCCCTCGTTTGCCTCCTTGGCTTCACAAGGCCACTTGTCAACTCGGGCACAAGAGAAAGCTTTGCACTGGGGCCAGGGGTCCAGTCCACTCCCACAGGGTGACTCCTCATCACTCACCCATCAGTGCTGCATGCCCCCCACGCCACATCAAGCCCCCCAGTCCTCAGCTCCACAGACCCCAGTGGTCCAGGAAGAGACGGTTCAGCTGAGCCAATGGTACCCACACTCCCAACTCAGGACCAAGGGAGAAAAATCTTCCTTTCTGAGAAGTCCCAAAATGGCCATGGGTTTGAATGAGAGGGGAACTCAGGCCCACAGGGCCGGCTCTGAGAGTCAGAGGAGCTGTGACCCAGGCCGGTCGGAGTCTCCTGACCTGGCACCCAGTGGGAATTCCCCGCCTGGGCCAGCCCTTTGTCTAACAGAGTCTTATCGGCGAAGGCAGACGGCCCTTTTCACAGACATCTGCCAAGCCTCATCCCAGTCTGGATCTTAGGTTTCCACGGGGAGGTGAGGGCCCATGTGGGAAGACGGGCCACGCCAGAGGGCCAGGCTCTGTTTACACACAGCGGCACCGGGCGCCGGCTCCCACGGGCTCATATGTCTGTGCACACAGGTGGCGGAGGACCACTGCCTCCTCCTTCCTCAGGTCCTTCCTTCCTTCCTTCCATCTTTTCTTCCAACAGACGTTTGCGTGCCTTTTCTGCCCCAGACCTGTGCTATGCAACAGGATTTTAAGTTAATATAACTCCATCCCAGCCCAGGCAGCTCCCAGGCTGGAGGAAAATGCAAGCAATCAACTGCACAAAATGGATTTGACTGGGAGACCACAGGGGCGGGAGCTCACAGGGTTTGGGGGGGCATCTAACCCAGCCCAGGGCATCTAACCCAGCCCTAGGGCTCTTGGAATGGTCAGCCTTGGGGCTTAAATAGCATCCTTATCACCATTCTTCTGGAAGTAGAGGTAAGGCTAGGGACTTCCGTGACGGTCCAGTGATTAAGACTTTGTGCTTCCACTGCAGGGACTCAAGTTCAATCCCTAGCTGGGGAAGTAAGATCCCACATGCTATTTGATGTAGCCAAAAAAAAAAAGAGAGAGAGAGAAAGAGAGAGAGAGAGAGAGAAACTGAGGAAGGTAAGACCAGAATCACTCGAGAAGCACCATGGCCTGGCGGGCTGTTGGTCTTTGCACCCAGGCCTGGGGATTGAGTACAGTTACCCTTGCAAATCCCCAAACATCACAAAGTATTTGACCTCAGAACACCTTTCATTCTCAGCCAACATTTCATGCAACAGGCTTTTGGAAAGAAAAGTCTCCTTGGTCATGCCTACATGAAAATCGCTGTCGTGAGGGCCAGGCAGTGAGACCAGGAGGCAAGGTTAAAGGGGGGAAGCAGGAGGGGCCCCTGAGGGCAGCTGACTGACTGGCGTCTAATCTGCTCCTTCCTCACACCTGACCAGTGCTACAGGAGAGGATTTGAAAGACATAGACCCACAAAGACGTGGAGCGTGGCAAAGGCACTACAGCAACTTTATTTTAGATGGAGGACAAAAAAACAAGCTGGTGAACCCTGACTTAGCAGAATGACTTTAAAAGGAAGAGCTCCATGGGAGGCCCCTGGGAAGAGCTCATTTACAAAGCAGCATCCTCCCGAATTCCCCTCCCCAGAACCAGGGTAAAGAGGCTGCCATGAGGAAGAAGACTAGCTGAAAGATTTTTGAGATGCAAAGGGATCTAGACCCCTTTCCAACTCCCGCCACTGGGAGGACCACCCCCATCTTGAAAGAAGAAGCTTATTTTCTGGGCAAGTTAAGACATAAGAGATACCAGCCCAGTCGAGGGCCTGGGTACCTTGCCAAAACCAGGAAGGCAGGTTGAATGATATTTTGCATCCTCTCTCCTTCACCAACTAGGTTCCCAGAGACCAGCAATCAGACGCTGCCCTCCTTTGAGACCTGATCCCACCCAAAAGGAAAGTCTAAGAATTCTGACGTCAGGAGATGCTCAAAACCCAGCCTAGATCATTCTGCAGTGAAGCAGTGTGGCTACAAGAGTCGAGCTCCACTCTTGAACTTCAAATGGTGAATGCTTTTGAACTGTCATGTTGGAGAAGACTTTGACCACCTGATGCAAAGAGCTGACCAACTGGAAAAAAATCCTGATGCTGGGAAAGATTGAAGGCAAGAGGAGAAGGGGACAACAGAGGATGAGATGGTTGGATGGCATCACTGACTCAGTGGACATGAGTTTGGGCAAACTCCAGGAGATAGTGAAGGAAAGGGAAGCCTGGTGCGCTGCAGCCCACGGGGTCACAGAGTCTGACATGACTGAACAACTGAACATAACAACAACAACAACAACTCTTGAGCTTCCAGCGAGCTGTGTGCAGCCTCAGCTTGGTCGTGAGTTGACAGTCAAAGGCTATCAGCCATCTGCGAACAGCCTCTTACAGAGCAAATAGGAACCGAAGCAGCCAACAGAAAAATGCAACTCAGAGGAAACAGAGGCTGTCCAAAGGACACAAAGTTTCACGGCTGTGTCAACAGCAAGAAGCTGTCCTCAGTATCCTCAGAGAGAAAGGACACCACACCCAAGAACAAGAACAGGGTGCTATCAAAAAGGAACATCCAGAAGACAAAAGGAAAATTCCCCCAACTTAAAAATCACAGAAGAAGTGATAGACTCAATAAGAGAATTAGAAAATAAAGTGGAGGAAATAGCCCAGAAAGTAAAATAAAAAAGAGGAGAGGGGAGAAGAGAAGAAGAGCGAGGATAAGAAGGATGAAGACGTAGAAGATCCAACATGCAAATATTAGGCACCGCAAAGGTATCTGAGAGGAAGAACGGAAGATATGATCAATGAAATCATCCGGGATGGTTCCCAGCACTGAAGAGCTTTGTTTGCAGATTGAAGAGTCCCATGAAATACCCAGCTTAGAAAATAAATACGGACCTGCACCATGACACAGCGTTGAGAAATTTTAGTACATTTGGAACAAAGAGAGATTTCTACAAGCTTGGTGTGGCGGGCGGGAACCAATTACCTGCAAAAGATCGGTTCTCAGAGTAGCTTCTAAATTATCAACAGAATTTCTTGGATGCAAGAAAACAGTGGAGCAATGCCTTCAAAATTCTAAAGGAAAATTATTTCCTATCTAGAATCCTATGGCCAGCCAACGTATCGCTCAAGTGTAAGGATGAAGTAAAAAGCATCTCAGACAAGCAGTTTCTCAGAAAAGCAATTGCCTACGAGCCATGCTTTGTCGGGAAGCTACTGAAGCTGTTCCACCCAAGTGTGAGAAAGTAAGCCGAGGAGACTGGAGATGGAAGCAGTTCTTCCACCACCGGTGAGGGGTGAAGGAGGTCCCAGGTGCACGGTGAAAGCGCAGCCCAGGATGGCAGTGATGCACTGGGGACTGCCCCTCCAGGTGACAGCCACGTGACTCACGATTCCTGCTGCCACGGGGCCACTTTCGCCAGAAGCAAGATGCTAGAGTGAAAACCCCACCCACCTCTCCTCTTGACCAGATCTAACGACACGCCTGCTCTTCCTGCTGCTCTGCATCCTCCAGCAATCTAGAACTCACATTTCATCCCCCAGAAGTGCTCCGCTCTGCCCTACTCCCAGGGGCAGGAAGTTGGCCACAGCAAGCGTAGGAGCAGGTGGGGTGGCGCAAAGCAGCCCGCCCTCTCTGGCCATCCTTCCACTGATGCCCAATGAGGCCCCACCGCGTCCCAGCCACCCCACTCACCTGTGTCTCTGGCCACCCTAAGGTCAGAAAGGATCTGCGCAAACTCGGGCCAGCAAGCAGGCTCTGACCCAGGGGTCTCCTTCAGCTTGGTGTCATCCTGTATATTTTCCTGGGAGCCTCCAACTATTGGTGACAATACTGCCTTTTCCTTCCACCTTGATCTGTTTCAGAGCTAAACAATCTATTGATGAGGGTTGCCGCAGACACCAGGCAGATGTTCACTACATCTGTTCCTTCTTCCTGCTGGGGGCCCACCTGGGCCATGTTGCCCAGCCTCTCTTGCAGGTAGGCTCACATACACCCAACAGAACGTGGTGGAAATGGTGTACAGCATCTCCAGGCCTGGCCAGAAAAGTCTCCTGCTCCTTTCCTCTCTTCATCGTCTGCCAGCCCAACACAGGGCATCCAAAGGAGCCCTCCCAGACTCTGGGGGGCTGGTGGAATCTCGGGGAGGGAGGGGCCTGGGTGACCACATGGCCGTATGGAGCAGGGTCCCAGCCCAGCCTGCACTGCAATGTCATAAACAAGAAATACACCTTGTTTGGATTAAATCACTGCAACTGGTGTCAGTGGTTACAGCAGTTAACATACCCTGATTAATAAGTTTACACGAGTGATAAAACCGGAGAGAAAAATCTAAGAAAGTTTTATAGGTGCGCCATTTCTGACAAAATGTAAGTAGGTGCTTAGTACATGGTTGCTGAGCAAGTCAATGAGCAAATAAGCCTGGTCTCCGACAGGTGGTCCCCCATCCTGTCTGCACAGGCATGTAGCCCAGGGGGAGAATGAAAAGTTTACAGCTGGTTTGTTGGGGTGGTGGGGGTGTGGGTGGTATTTTTCCTGTTATTCTTTGGATAAGAGTGTTTTGCAATAAACACGTAGGGAACGTGGGGCCAGCCTCTCCCACATTATATATAACGTGCGTAAAAACATCTATGCCCCCAGCTCTCCAGACAGATGTTTCTTTGCAAGCAAGAGCTCGTTTTTCTACTAAGCAGGCAGGATCCAGCCACTAGGCAGCCCCTTCTGGCTGCTCAGCTCTCCAAACCCATTCTCGCCTCCCTCCTCCAACACACAAGGACCAAAGCCCTGCCTCCCCTCGGAGAGCACCTCCTTCCATCAGCTCCAGGCTTCAGGGCTGAGTACAGGTGTCCCCAGGATCCGTCTCCATCCTGTGGCCACTCCCACTCCCAGCTTTGACTCTCCTCAGTGGCATTTGCCCATAAGGAAGGCTGAGCGCCCAAGAATTGGCGCTTTTGAACTGTGGTGTTGGAGAAGACTCTTGAGAGACCCTTGGACTGCAAGGAGATCAAACCAGTCCATCCTAAAGGAGATCAATCCTGGGTGTTCATTGGAAGGACTGATGCTGAAGCTGAAGCTTAAGCTCCAATACTTTGGCCACTTGATGCAAAGAACCCTGACGCTGGGAAAGATTGAAGGCAAGAGGAGAAGGCGACGACAGAGGATGAGATGGTTGGATGGCATCGCTGACTCAATGGACGTGAGTTTGAGCAACCTCTGGGAGATAGCAAAGGGCAGGGAAGCCTGGTGTGCTGAAGTCCACGGAGTGAAAAAGAACAACTGAATGAGCTCCCTAGTTGCTCATGGGTGAACTGAGCAACTGACTAACCACAACAAAGTGGCATTTGGCCACCTAGAGTGCCCAGAGGACAGCGTGCCGAGGGCAAGGGGCTAGGGCCCACCGCAGTCAGACCGCCTGTGCCTGCAGCCTGGATGCTCACATGCCACCGGGTGGGCCAGGGAGCGGGGTGGCGGGGGATGGGGAGGAAAGCTGCTTTGAGGCCCAGGACTGGTAACCTGTCCAGGGGAGGTTTGTGAAAAATGCGTGAAAAGACACACAGAATGTGGTTAGGAAGGTCACTGGTCTGCACGGGCCGTTCTTTTTATCATCTTTTTTAATGCTTTATTATGTTTCTGTAACAAACATGGATTACTTATGTAAAATATGTTAAAATGCACTTTATTTTCTAAACCTGTTACAGTGAAATAACCCAGGTGGCGCTAGTGGTAAAGAGCCCTCTTGCTAATGCAGGAGACATAAGAGACACAGGTTCAATCCCTGGATCAGGAAGATCCCCTGGAGGCGGGATCCACCTCCAAGATTCTTGCCTGGAGAATCCCATGGATAGAGGAGCCTGGTGGGGGGCTACATTCCATGGGGTCGCAAAGAGCCGGACACGATTGAAGCGACTCAGCACACACACACACATAAAATATAAACCTGCAACTTAACAAAGAATTATAAAGCAAATACTCATGTAACCAAGGTCAAAAAACAGAATGGCACCCACTTAAGAAGCACTCAACCATATGAGTCATTCAGTAGTAGCTGCGACTACCCCCAGCTCCCACGAGGGCCCCTTAACCCTCAAGGGTAGTACCACCTTCTCCTCACCGGTAAAGGGCCTGACGACACACAGGGATTTGTCCAGCACCCAAGATGAAGCTGTGTCTGCTTTCAGAAGCTGTGAGACTAGGGCAGAAGTCCTCAACACAGACCCTGCCCAGGGGTCCAGCCTCGCCCAGTCAGCTGGACTAGGAGAGTCTGTGGCACAGCCACCAGCCAGAAGCCAGCAGCCGGGGGTAGGAGGCTGAAGGGATGGGGTGTAGCCAGAGGAGAGAAGACTCAGAAGGGTCAATCAACCCAGAGATGGGGACTTAAACACCTGTCAGATGCCAGGCACCATCCGCAAGTGAGCAAGACACTGACCAAGGCAGGTCAACTCCCTGCCCTCCTGGGCTTGCACTCTGGACAATCCATTAAATAAAAATCTGGTCCAGAGAAGACAATTAATACATGATGCACATCAGTTCAGTTCAGTTCATTTCAGTCACTCAGTCGTGTCCGACTCAGCTGGTTGGACATCAGCGGGTACCAAGCATCAGCTGGTATTAAGCAGCATCAGCTGGTACCAAGTTCTACGGCGGAAAATAAAGGCAGGAAGGAAAGGGGATCGGATGCTGGTGGGGTATGGAGGGAGGGCAGGAGAAGACGTTTTGATCCCCTGCAGCCCTGTCTGGGCGCATAGCAACAGTACTACATTTCCCATAGCCCTTTGCCCCCCAGGGGTCTGGGTGGGCTCCGCCAATGAAGGCCCGGGTGAAGGAGAGGATGGCCAGATGAGGGAGAGGCCAGGGGGCCTAACATATTAGTTGACAGAGTTGTGGGTTGCACACGCCCTGGTGGTGGGCCTCGTCCAATCAGCTGAAGGCCTGGGTAGCACCAAAAGCCCCACCTCCCCTGAGCAAGGCAGCCTCCTCCAGCAACTGGCCTTCAGACACCATCGGCAGCGTCCACACTCCCTGGTTCTACAACAGATCGTTTGCAGACGCTCACTGAATGTCAGGCCTTCTCGGTCTCCAGCTTGGAAACTTCGTATTTGCGAGCTTCTGTGATCGTGTGAGCCAATCCCTCATAATAAATCTCTTTTTATATATTTGCACACCTGGTCTGTTCTTTTCCTCTGGAAAACCCTGACTAGTACAAGATGATCATCAGATCTCCCAGTGACATTTAGGTAAAAACTTTGGGGCAAGCTTTTTTTTAACAAGTGTTAGGGAACATTTACTGTCCCCGAGAAGTGGTGTATTTTCTTCAAGGGCCAAGCAAACTCTCAACCTTTCATTCTTCCCCTGCTCCCTTTGAAAGCATGAAAGTGTTGGTCGCTCAGTCATGTCCAACTCTTCGTGACCCCCATGGACTGTAGCCCGCCAGGCTCCTCTGTCCATGGGATTCTCCAGGCAAGAATACTGGAGTGGGTTGCCATTCCCTTCTCCGGGGGATCTTTCTGACCCAGGGATGGAACCTGGGTCTCCCGCACTGCAGGCAGATTCTCCCTTTGGCTGCCGGGAACTTACATCCTCGGCCACAGCAACTACGGGAGCAGCCTGCTCCTGCCCCCGCCTCGCCCCAGGGTTCACCTTCCTCGTTCAGGATCGTCCGTCTTCCCATGACCCTAACTCTTCATCTGTGCTGTGACTCCGCTATTGCATGTTCTTCCTGCAGACTGCTGGGAGCTGAGGATGCAATGAAGTGTTCTCTTCCCCTCTGCGCTGGCCCCTGGCCACTCCGCTAGAAGAAGAGGGCCCTCAGGCACGTGCTCAGGGTGGGTGAGATCGCAGTCAGACAGCTGTGCACACGCCATGGTGAGTGCTCCCCAGATCCCTTGGGGCCCCAGCAACGTGGGTGAAGACAGCCAGGCTCCCAGGCACATCGTTCAGAACCTGCCATCGGCTGTGCTCGGGCCATCTGTCTGCTGCCCATCCCCACGATCGAAGCGCACTTGATCCCACGACCTTGGGGCTCTGGGAAAACGTCCCCACCTGCCCCCTGCCCACAGCTGTTCCAGGGATGGACCAGCCCACCTTGGCCGACTTCAAGCTCCCAAAGCACAAGGCTTTGCCAAACAGAGTCCCAAATGTGGCTACCCACACACAGACAAAATCCAGTGATCCTAGCACATATTTCTGCCAAGACCACCTTCATCTGCTATCAGTGGCGAGAAGCAGTGGGTGGGAGAGGGTGGCTTTTTCACTCTGATTCTTCTGCTGACTTCTGTCCCATGATAAGAACAGCTGGCATCCAAGGGGCTGGTTCTCCTGACAGGTAGCACATGCTTCTTAGGAGGATGAAAATGGGGCATCGTCATGGGTTCTGGCTTCGAAGTCTTCCAGGGAAGTGAAGAGAAGGCAACGTTAGAGAAAAGGGCGGTATGAAGGATGTCTGTGTGGCCTGGTGCTTCCTGACCCTCTGTGCTGTAGGACAGGCAGCTGGGGTCTATTTTGTGAATGAGGAGGTTGAATGTATTAATAATACGTTTGCTGAAATGGTGTACGAGTTAGGATATAGACCAAGCTGTGTAACAAAGAGCCCCAGAGCTGACGATAGCTTTGTCTCCCTCCTTCCGTACCCTCCTCACCCAACCCCAGTAGAGTCCCCCTTCATCACCCTTCCTGATGCTTTGAATATGATCTCCGGAGCTGGTTACTCATTTTCTTACACGAGAACATAATTAAGATTCATTCTGTTATTCANTGACGATAGCTTTGTCTCCCTCCTTCCATACCCTCCTCACCCAACCCCAGTAGAGTCCCCCTTCATCACCCTTCCTGATGCTTTGAATATGATCTCCGGAGCTGGTTACTCATTTTCTTACACGAGAACATAATTAAGATTCATTCTGTTATTCAGACTCATTTTGGGAGTGAGTAGCAGTGAGTCTGGTCAAGTCCAAACCAGCTTCGTGTTCTCAAGTCTAGTTCAACACTCTTCCACCTTGTCTGCCCCAAAATGAGCCCCATCTCATGGCCCAGGCAGTGGGAGGAACCTCAGTCTGTCCCCTTTCTCTCCTTTCAGCCTCCCTGTCTCTAGGCTTCAGCGTCTGGGAGGAGGGATCAGGCAGAGGAAACACGTCCACCTGGTAGGAGTGATTATAGTCCAGCCCACGTGGCAAGAGCAAGATGCTGGCCCTCCATCTGGAACCTCTGTGAGAGCTCTGGGGACCCAAATGTGCAGTGTCTGCCAGGCCTCTTGTGACCTCCCAGCCAGCCCTCCTCATCTCTTGCTCCCGAATCTTCACCCCACACACTCTAACTCCTGGGGGGTCGTCTCCCCGGCCGACTGCCTGCAGGAGCGGTGTCCCCGCAGGATGGCTCCAGCCCTCCCCCTACTGCCTTCTTCAGTTTACCTCGGTCCACGGGGGAGGAGTCATCCCTGCTGTATTAGGCAGGGCCCGGGCAGAGCTGCTGTAACAATGAGCCCCAAAATGCAACCGCACACCCTGGATAGAAGCTCGTCACTCTTCTGACAGCCCCAGAGCTTGAGGGTGGTTGAAGCCCATGCCGTGGGGCTCCCCAAGGAGCTGGGTTCATTCCTTTGCGTTGCCCATCCACACCAAGGGAATCGCTTCCTTTCCAAGGGTGTAGCTGGCATTTGCCTGCATCTCTTCTTTGCGCATCCTAATGACCACAGCCCAATCCACCACAGGGGGTCCACCACAGCACACCTGCCCCGGGGAGAGCTGGGGACTGACCCTGCTCAGCTAGGCCTCCGGCGTCCTGGCAGTAAGGACGATGGGGGCAGTGGCCTGACCCTGTGGGGAAATCCGGAGTCTCTGCAGCACTCACCATGCCTAAGGGCGGCCAAGCAGGTCATCCCACTGTCTCCCTCCTCATTCTGCCCTGGGGGGAGCTGCAGCCAGTCTCCAGCTGCCTGGATTCACAGGAGGGAAGCAGGTACCAGCAGGTCATGCCTGACCCCCCACAGCCAGGAATCTCAGCTGAGCTCCCCAAGGCCTCTCCCTCCCTACCAGGTTCTGAACCGGCAGCAGCCAGCAGCCAGGATTCCCCTCAGCAGAAAGCTTTCTCCCCACCCGCGTCCTTCTGCAGGCACCCCATGTTCTGAGTGGTTTTATGGAGCCCTCCCAACCTTGGCCTGGTCAGGAGAGACAGAATCACCTGGATGCCATGGCAACCACTGATGACGCCCGGCACCCCATTTAGGCTGGAGGTGGATGGGGTAGGGTTGACAGCTGGGGACACTCTGCACTTTCAGTAGGAGGGGACCAGGAGCCTCGCACCCCTCAAGAATGAGGGGCTCTTATCATCTTATCAGCTTCAGCCACATTCTAGAGACAACCAGAAAAGTCCCATCCGACTCGCCGAGACACAGCCCTGGGGAAGCTTCTCGCCTTCCTGCAACATGACGTGGGCAAGCTCTGTGCACAGGCTCAGCTCTTTGCAGAAGCCACACACCCGCCTCCGCCCCCTTTAATGATGGTGAGCATTTATTAGCCACTCAGTCGCGTCTGACTCTTTGCAACCCCGTGGACTGTAACCCACGAGGCTCCTCTGTCCATGGGATTCTCCAGGCAAGACTACTGGAGTGGGTTGCCATTTTCTTCTCCAGGGGATCTTCCTGACCCAGGGATTGAACCTGGGTCTCCCGAATTGCAGGCAGATTCTTTACCATCTGAGCCACCAGGGAAGCGCATGATGAAGCTCATGATAACAAGCCCATAATTNACTGGAGTGGGTTGCCATTTTCTTCTCCAGGGGATCTTCCTGACCCAGGGATTGAACCTGGGTCTCCCGAATTGCAGGCAGATTCTTTACCATCTGAGCCACCAGGGAAGCGCATGATGAAGCTCATGATAACAAGCCCATAATTCCCCGTGACTTGTCCCCATGATGCATGCTTCCCTGGTGACCATCTCCCTGAACCCCTGGGGGTGAAGAAAGTTGCCCCAGTCCTGTCCCTGTTACGTCTCAGACCCCTGACTCATCCTCTCATATCACTTTGATGGTCCAGACCCCCTGACCTCTGCCCAAGCTTCTGTCCCTTCTCCATCTCTCAGATGTCTTATTTCCAGAGACACCTCCTCCAGGAAGGCTTCCCCAGACCCTGAGAGAGAATTAACTCCCCTTCCCATGTATATAGCGGTAAAGAATCCACCTGCCAGTGCAGGAGATGTAAGAGACACAATTTTGATCCGTGGATTGGGAAGATTCCCTGGAGGAGGAAACGGCAACCCACTCCAGTATTCTCGCCTGGAAAATCCCACGGACAGAGTACAGTGGCTGGGGTCGCAAAGAGATGGACATGACTGAAGCGACTTAGCACACACGCACCCCTGTGCTGGCACCCCTGTTCATGACACTCCACCCCACGGTTATAGTCTTTGTGACCATCTGCCTGACGTGGGCGTTACTCTCACCTCATCTGTTCTCCCCACTGAGGCAGGGACTGCCTCTCCATCCACCCTGCCCTTGTTCCAAGGCTGCGCAGGTGCTGAAACCTATGGGTGAGTGTGAGCGAGTGAGACAGACCCCGGGCGGCGGGATGTGGCCAAGGGCTGCTGGGAATCCCTCAGCAGTACATCTGGCTTAAAAAGGAAAGGCGCTGTTTCATGACTTAACTCTTTTTATTTTTAGACCCAGTGACTCATCTCCACCACGGGGGCTCTGCGGGCTGCTCTCAGAGGAGGCCCAGCCCAGCGGGCAAGGGGGCAGGAGCTGGGCTTCTGTGTCCCCCAACCCGGAGGCCGAGCCTGGCTGAGCGGCGAGTCAGTCACTGCCTCCACCTGCTCCTCTGCAACAGCAGTCCCGGGATGCCCAGGACACATTCGCTGGGCCGAGGGAGGCACCTTAGGGAATGAGGAAGGGACGGACGAGATGCTTTCTGAGTTCTCGGCGCCCCACATGCAGAGTGGCGACACGGGGCCACCCACATTCACCTAAAACCAGCACAGCATTGTTAATCAGCTATGCGTGCACGGATGCCCAGTCACTCAGTCATGTCTGACTCTTTGCAACCCCATGGACCGTAGCCCGCCAGGCTCCTCTGTCCATGGGGAGTCTCTAGGCAACAGTACTGGAGTGGGTTGCCATGCCCTCCTCCAGGGGATCTTCCTGACCCAGGGATCGATCCGTGTCTCTGGAGGCGCCATCATCTGTCGTGCGTGAAGGTCCCCTGCAGCCCCAGGTGCTGTGGTAGACATGCATCTAAGTCCCAGGCCACGAGCATGGGCAGCAAGGTGGCGAAGGTGCCAGCTTCCCCTGCAGGTCACTGGGCATCAAGGCAGCAAGTGGGAAAGACATCAATGGTAGGGTTTGTCTGTCCTCAAGGGTCAGGTCTGACCTTCCTCTGCCCCCGGCCACTTCCTTCCAAACAGTCAGCCTCGGGCGTCATGCCCCCAGTGAATCTCGCCAATGAATCCTACCCACAGTGACTGTAAAACCGACAAAAGGAAATAACTCAGCCACCCATGGCAGCTAACATGTCATCATGAAGCTGGCCCCTAAGTAGTTTTTCCGTATGTGGCTCTTATAAATGGGGTCCTTCACGCCATCACAGCTCCTGATAAACTGCTACGTAGGCGGTTTGCACATATTGGTTGAGACCCACTCCCTGTACTGGATTCCGTTGTCATGGATTTTCCTTCGTTTTTTCCAGGAAAGTCCTCCATCTCACTGTAAATAACGATGCGTTGTCTCCTCCCCAAGTTGATTGCTCAACCTCTCTGTGCCACAGTGTTCCCATCTGTATAATGGATACCATAGTATGTACCTTATGGGGCTGTGGTATTTCCCTGTTAATCATCAGTTCAGTTCAGTCGCTCAGTCGTGTCCGACTCTTTGTGGCCGCATGGACTGCATCACCCCAGGCCTCCCTGTCCATCACCAACTCCCGGAATTTACCCAAAATCATGTCCATTAAGTCGGTAATACCATCCAACCATCTCATCCTCTGTTAATCATAATATTGTATTTTCCTATTCAGAGAGAACTATTTTTTTCAGGTTAAAAACATACTGGTCTATTATCTATTTCCATTTTATTCAGAGTTTGAGATTGGAAGTGAATGCTATCCAAATATCTTTGGCAATATATCAAAGGAAGTTATCAAAAGTTTTTATCTTTGGAGTTGTTTATATCATAGATTATGTTAACTGACTTCCTGATGTTCAGCCATCCTTATATTTCTGGAACCCACGCCACTCAGTCCCCATGTTTTATCCCTCTAATGTAACGCTTAATTTAATGGTTTGTTTTTTTTAAAAATCAGTATTCCTAAGTGAAACTGGTCTGCATTTTCTCTTTCTGTGCTACTTTTGGTGGATTTTGGTATCAATAAATTGTTGTTCAGTTACTCAGTCATGTCCAACTGTGACCCCAAGGATCGCAGCACACCAGGCTTCCCTGTCCTTCACTACCTCCCGGAGTTTGCTCAATAAATGTTTACTACATAAAACTCCGCAGAGTTGGACATGACTTAGCAACTGACCAACAAGGACATAAAAAAGAATTGGGAGCTGTCCTTCTCTTAGGCACTCGGGCAGTTTAGGTAGCATTGTATTATCTGTTCTTTGGGGGCATTGTAAGAGGCCTTCCTCTGAAACATTCTGGGCCTTTATACTCTTTTAAGGAGGGTAGACTTGGATGACTTATTTCTCCAAGGGTAATCCATTTGTACAGATTTTTACATCTCTTTGGGGGTCAATTTTGTTTTTATAAAATGTGTTCCTTACCTTTTCAAATTCCCCAAATCCTTCACATACACCAGGACCTGCTTGCTGGGAACTGAGTTTCCCACGTCTCTGTAGCTATTTCCCCACAGACTTCTTAACTTTGCGTGTTTTCTTCTTTTTTCTGGGTTGGGTCGGTTAACCATTCCCTGTACTGTTGAGTTCCCTCCCCTCAAAAACACAAGTGAGACAAACACTTTAAAATGGGTAAGATGGTAAAGTTGATGGTGTGTGTGTTTTAACACAAAAACAAGAAGACGGGCTTCCCTGGGGGTTCAGTGGTTAAGAATCTGCCTTGGGATGCAAGGGACACTGGTACAGCCCCTGGTCTGGGAAGATCCCTTATGCCAATGAGCATCCCAACCCCTGGTCCACAACTGCTGAGCCCATTATCCCTCTAATGTGCTACAACTGTGAAGCCGGGTGCCCAGAGCCCACGCTCCGCAACGAGAGAGACCGCCACAGTGAGAAGCCTGCACCCCGCGGCAAAGAGCAGCCCCGGCTCACAGCAGCTAGACAAGGCCCGTGCACAGCACCAAGACCTGCCACTGCCAGAAAACACAGAGAAGAGAAAGCGTATAGAAGAAATAGCTTTCTTTAAAAAAAAAAAAAAANGTTCATAGGGTTGCAAAGAGTCGGACATGACTGAGCGACTGAACTGAACTGAACTGAACCATTTTTCTAGATTCGATATACATGCATTAATAAATGATATGTTAATATATAATTTTTTTTCCTGACTTACTTCACACTGTATAACAGGCTCTAGGTTCTTTATGATGACAGACATTCTGACAAGTATGAGGTGATATCTCATGGTTTTGATTTGCATTTCCCTGATGATGAATGGGGACGAGTATCTTTTCATGCCTGTTGGCTATCTGCATTTTCTCTTTGGAGAAATGTCTATTCAAGTCTTTTGCCCATTTTTTGATCAGGTTGCTTTTATTTTTTGATGTTGAGTTATATGAGTTCTTTCCAGAGGTCTTTTAATAGAGAATAGAATGAAAAACTTAAGAAATATGTCCACAATAGTAGAATTTCTGGCAAAAGAAAGAAACTGGTGAGCAAGACATCCTTTTTACTAGGGAAGGAGACAAAAGAAGAAAAGGGATCTCCTCTGTGCCTCTCAAATAATTTTGCACTCATGACCTCCTATTCTGTGTCTGCTCAGGTCACATGACAAGTCTACATTATCTCATTATTGCCTTACTCTCTATCTTGATAAAGCAAAAATAAGTTTTATTTTCTAAAAGAGGAATTTATTCCTACTTGCTTTAGCTTAATTCAATTTCTTATTTTTTATTTTATGATTCCATTATTCAAAATGCGTTTCTCATCTTGAAATAAAGGGAAAGTTTTAAAGATTAAGCTTGATGGAGCTTGCAAGGTTTAAGTGTGAAAAGAACATGCAAATTAGAACATGATGGATTCCCATAAGTTTCTCTGAAAAGTGCAGGAGTCATATGCTCAATTGCAAAATCAACACTATTGTTAAATATTCAGTAGGATGATAACACAAAGTATGAGCTTGGCCAAAAACCACAAGCCTGGAACAGATTCAAACCAAACACAGACAGGAAACCACCCACCTCGGCATGGAGAGGTTCTTCTGAGTACAAGGCAAATATACCCAGTGACTGACAGTCAGCTCTCCTTGGTGAGTTTGGCTAGTGACTCTGAATTTAGGTTTGGGGAGAAGAGTAAAAAACATTTTAGGAAAAAGTGAAGACATAAAAGACATCATAACTTGGAAATTTTAAGTAAAAAAATCTGGTATTTTGCTATTTTTCAAGGGACCCAAATCCCTTAGTACTTTCAGTTGTTTACTTAGCTATATTGCTAGAAACAAGTTCCGGTAAAATATTCTGAGGTATGGGTTATAGGTTGTTAACTAAGACCTTTGTTGTTGTTCAGTCACTAAGTCGTGTCTGACCCCTTGCAATCACAAAGACTGAAGCATAGCAGGCTTCTCTGTCCTCCACTATCTCCTGGAATTTGCTCAGATTCATGTCCATTGAGTCAGTGATGCTATCTAACCTACTTTTTACTTAAACATGGGAAAGTTTACTGAAATTGTTGCTACTGTCCTCTAATTCTCACATTTTNCTCTGTCCTCCACTATCTCCTGGAATTTGCTCAGATTCATGTCCATTGAGTCAGTGATGCTATCTAACCTACTTTTTACTTAAACATGGGAAAGTTTACTGAAATTGTTGCTACTGTCCTCTAATTCTCACATTTTAATTGAGTTTTATGTGACATATCATTGGATAGTGTAGACTGATTTTCACACTACTTACTACTTCCACTAGTGTTAGTACTATAATTACTGTTTCATCTAGATCACATAAACAACACATGTAACAGATGCCAAGCACTGTTCTAAGCATTTGACATTAGGGCTTCCCCCGAGGCTCAGTATTAAAAAAAAAAAAAAATCTGATTGTAATGCTGGAGATGTGAGTTTGATTCCTGGGTTGGGAAGACCCCTTGGAGGAGGAAATGGCAACACACTCCAGTATTCTTGCCAGGAAAACCCCACAGACAGAGGAGCCTGGCGGGCTACAGTCCATAGGGTCATGAGGAATCAGACGACTGAGGATGCATGCTTGAGCTTGAATTGTAATTTATCCAATAGCAACTCTGTGAATTAGTGTGATTATTATCTCCAACTTTTATAAGAGGAAATTGAGTCACAGAAAGATTAAGCAATTCTCTTCATAAGTGGCCAAGTCAGGATTATTATAATAACCTAGACTTTCAAAGATAGCAAAATTCATTTTTTATGAGAAAATTTTTTTCTTGAAAATGTTGTCGAATCTTGAAAGTAATCATACAATATTTATTCACATGTTCAAATATGTATAAAGTATCCATCATGTGCCAGGCACTCTGCCGGGGACTGACACTATCAACATGACATGGGTATCTTTCCTCATTTAAAGATGTACAATGATGGATTCTCTGGTTCTAGCTGCGCATTCTTAGGATAGCTGTTAACCCATGGTGAATCTTGGAAAAAGGGTTCAGAAGAGATTTCTTCCAAACCATTTCAGCCATTCTGACAGTCTCAGCTGGGCTGGTTTCCTTGTGTGTCATTTGTTCTTACACTTTTAGGAAAGCAGAAGGTCTCTGTAGAAAGATTCCTCTTCCTTAATTTTGTTAACAGAACTTTTTTGGCCAGATGTTCCTTCATTCCAATTAACAGAAACCTGTCCAGTTATAACTGGATGATAGTTTGACCCAGAAAGAACAGTTCCTTTGAGCATGTGTTAGTTGTTCTAGAACTTCCTTGTGCAAAGTCCCTCAATTCAGCCCTGAAGAGAGCACAGGCTGACTTTCTAACCAAGAATGCCTTCCTTCAACATCTAAGACACAGGTAAGGGACAAAAGATTCTGTGTTGTATCTCTATACCAGCTCTCTTTGTCTTTGGTACCATGTAGGGTGCCAGATTCTATTCCTTAGCCCAGTGTTCTTGAAAATTGAAGATAAATTTCAAACTCTAAACCACTGAGGACATGTCTCGTAACTTAATACAAAATGTATTTACACACTGTCCTCATTTCTGCAGAAACAGATTTGAGAGCAAGTGGCTTGTTTGAGAAGCTTATCACTTTTCTATTTATAGAATAATTCTGAGTGTAAGCAACTATTTCTGTGTGTTGCACTACAGCAATAAGCAGACATTTAACTTAAGGATCTGCAGCACTGAGCTGATTTGAGTCAGGCTCAGTTGATCTTGATGTTGGAGAAGACTCTTTAGAGTCCCTTGGACTGCANTAATTCTGAGTGTAAGCAACTATTTCTGTGTGTTGCACTACAGCAATAAGCAGACATTTAACTTAAGGATCTGCAGCACTGAGCTGATTTGAGTCAGGCTCAGTTGATCTTGATGTTGGAGAAGACTCTTTAGAGTCCCTTGGACTGCAAGGAGATCTAACCAGTCAATCCTAAAGGAAATCAGCACTGAATATTCATTGGAAGGACTGATGTTCAAGCTGAAACTCCAATACTTTGGCCACCTGATGTGAAGAACTGACTATTTGGAAAAGACCCTGATGCTGGGAAAGATTGAAGCCAGGAAGGGAATTGGAGGATAGAGTATGAGATGGTTGGATGGCATCATCGACACGATGGACATGAGTTTGAGTAGACTCCAGGAGCTGATGATGGACAAGGAAGCCTGGTGTGCTGCAGTGCATGGGGGTACAAAGAGTCAGACACAACTGAGTGACTGAACTGAATTGAACTGAACAGTTGATCTTGGATGAACTTGCTCATCTGCCTGGGAGTTTAACTGGCTACCTATTGGTCTGGAAGGACCTCAGATGGGAAGATTGAGGTGACTTCATCCAGCTCCATGAGCCTCTCATTCTCTTCTTCAGACCAGGAGCAGGATGTGTCCTCATGAAGATGACATAGGGCAAGAACACAGAAAAATACAAGTATATTTTAAAGCCTTGGCCTTGGTCATGTTTGTTAATCACCCAGTAAAGTCACAAAGCAGTTTCAGAAAGCAAATGCCAAGATTGCCAAGATGAGATTAAAGATGTGAGGATTTTGTTACAGGAAACAACTGTGAGAAAGAATGGGGAAAAGGATCTGGAGACACTGGGATAGACATGGACAATGATGCAGGTCTGACCCTGCTGAATGATAGAGGGAAGGAAGGGAAGTGGGTGGAAGTGTCTTAGACTGTCCTGCATTCTAAAAATGCTTTGGCAAAGTTATTGGGAAAGCCTCAAGCCAAAAATGGCCATCAGACACAGGAATCCTGTGTCTCCTGAGAGTAGTGGCCAATCATTGGCTAGGAGCAGTGCCTATGAAGCATTTCCTCAGTATGAACACGGCAGTAAAATTTAGAGATAGAAGCTGGGGGCTAGGTCAATTATGCTTTGCATGGTTGAAGGCCTGTGAGATACATTCTCATGGTTGTAATAAGTCCAGTCTAGATTCAGAAGGTGGAAAAATATGTTCTACCTCTTTAGTGAAAGGACTATCAAGATGATATGGCAAAGACTATGAGTAAAAGAAGGGTAAAGATTTGGGACCATTAATACAATCTATCAAAGGAGGTGAAAGAAATAGCAGCAGAGGAGTGAGGAGAGTAAGACAAGGAAAGGGAGCAGCCAATGAAGATCAAGGAGGTTCCCATGTGGGAGATCAGACAATTCATGAGCAAAATAATAGATGCCAGTATAATGCCTTGATGCAGAAACATCAAGGAGAGACTGAGATGATGAGTGTTTCCAGTTCAGTCTGGATGGAATTTAGATTGGGATACAGGAGCCATGGAAGATAAACATCCAGTAAGTAAACTGAAAGTGAGAGTCACTCAGTTGTGTATGACTCTTTGTGACCCAATGGTCTATACTACCTATCCTATGTATCCATCCAGTTGCTCAGTTGTGTCCGACTCTTTGTTACCCCATGGACTGTAGCCTACCAGGCTCCTCAGTCCATGGAATTTTCCAAGCAAGAGTACTGGAGTGGGTATCCTTTCCCTTCTCCAGGGGATTTAAAAGGACTGGATAATTGAGGGTCTTGATGGCTGGGTTGTTTGTCATTTATTGATAGGCAGTAGTTCAGTGCAGTCTCTCAGTGGTGTCCGACTCTTTGTGACACCATCGACTGCAGCAAGCCAGGCTTCCCTGTCCGTCACCAACTCCCAGAGCTTGCTCAAACTCATGTCCATCAAGTCGGTGATGCAATAGTACGAGTCATGCAAACTTTTTAAAGTATAATCAGGGTTTTATATAATCTGAAGGTCAAACTGACAGTGGAATGAGGATGGGTTGGATCGTGGAGATTTAGGAAAAAGGGGAACACATTATGATTCAATTATAAAAGTCCAGGTAAGAATTTTGAGAACTTAACCTAAAGTGGCATCAAAGGAAATAGGTAAAGGTGGATTTAATAGGGGCTTCCCCGATAGCTCAGTTGCTAAAGAATCTGTCTGCGATGCAGGAAACCCCAGTTCGATTCCTGGGTCAGGAAGATCTGCTGGAGAAGGGATAGGCTACCCACTCCAGTGTTCTTGGGTTTCCCTTGTGGCTTACGTGTTAAGGATTTAATAGACATCCCGACATCTATGTCAAGAAGAAGATTAAGTGAACACTGATTCACTGTATGTGGCAAGGAGTAGGAAAGTCCTAGATGATTGGGAGAGTATCAGTCTGTGTGACTGAAGGAATGGTGGGGCTTAGGACAGAAATGATAAAGTCAGGAGAATGAAAGAATGAAAATTTATTCTTGGTAGAGGCAGACTAGTAGTGTTAGATGCTTGGTTTGGTTTCACTCTTGTTAGGTTGAGTTATTGACAGAACTGCCAATTAGAGACCTTTGTAGGTACTAAGCACATAAAACTGCAAATCAGGGTGAGAATCAAAGCTAAGACTGTGGAATTAGAATCATGCCCAATAGCTTTGAGCAGGAAAGAAGAGATATGGAAATGTCCTCACAGGCTAGAAGGCCATAATGCTTCCTAGATCTGATTCATCAGAGAAGTGATGACTTCTCTTCTGCTCAAGATCAGCTCTGTACTTTCCCCTTCTGAAGTTGGCCAAGGTGTAGGCAACAATCAGCACACTACAGAAGACCAAGGGTGAATAGATGAACTTAAGAGACTGGTCCTCTCTTCCATCCAAGTGAAAGTGGTAGTCGCTCAGTTGACTCTTTTTGATCCCTTGATCTACATGTAGCCCATGCTCATCAGTCCATGGAATTCTACAGGCAAGAATACTGGAATGTGTAGCCATTCACTTCTCCAGGGGATCTTCCTGACCCAGAGATTGAACCCAGGTCTTCTGCATTGCAGGCAGATTCTTTACTGTCTGAGCACCAGGGAAGCCCTGTCTTCCATCCAAATCTCTGTTAACCCCTGACCTTGACTGCCTTTCAGTTTTCCTTCAGCCAAGCCTATCTTTTTCTCTTTCTTTCTTTTTTTTTTTTTTTCTGTCTCACTTGCAGGAATTAGTAAACCCTCTTATGAATTTGTCTACCCTGTTATGAATTTGTCTTTGAAAAATAATGCCTACAAGAATGCTAGTTTTCCAATTCGTGTCAGAATTGGAGGGGGAAAAAAAACAGTTAAGATATGCAAATAAGACTGAGATAAATTCTTCAAGTGGTATTTGTACGTAAACCTGCTTTGAGATTATAAAGCAAATGCAAATGCCAGTGGAAAGTCCCAGGTTTCTGCTAGACAGGTTTAAATAGGACCAGGACAACCCTGGCCCTTCTGAGAGCTGACTCATGGAAGATGTTATAATCATTTGCAATGTAGGAGGTAGTTCATGTGAAGGTCCCTAACAAAACTTGTTTGATGCTCCACATCTTTCCTGCATGCCTGGAAAACCTCGTACCCACATGCACAACTATATCAGGCCACTTAAACGAATTCTTTATTAAATTCACAAACATGGCCAGACTAGACTCCTCTCAAGAATTCTTCCACTGCGGCTACATGTTGTCTTCCATTGAATGATAGTCCATCATTTACTCATGCTTATGCTATGTGTCAGCTTCCTGCTCAAACAATTATGTGCTTAATAATAATTATAACAATAGCTACTCTATATAAGGGCTTCCCTGCTGGCTCAGTGGTGAAGAATCCACCTGCCAGTGTAGAAGACATAGGCTCAATCCCTAGGTCAGGGAGATCCCCTGGAGAAGGAAATAACAACCCACTCCAGTATTCTTGCCCAGTAAATCCCACGGGCAGAGAAGCTTGGCAGGCTACAGTCCACAGGGTCACAAAAAAGTCAGACACGACTTAGCTACTAAACAGTAACCACAACTATATATTAAGCCTATCTTATTGCCAAGCTCTGTGTGCTAAGCATCCTATCTATACTAATTCATTTTCATCTATATAGTTACTTTTTGAGATAGATATTGTTATTTCTGTTTTACAGTGGAGAGAGAAACAGATTCATTGACATTAGTGACTTGCCAAAAGTCATAAGAATCAGAAATGGCAAAGTTGGGATTTGAACCCCCAAATTTCCACTTATTGAGATAAGAGAATATGTAAGCATGTACATATAATAGTTGTGTAACCACCTGTATTATATTTCCTAGATTGTTAAGTCTGTGAGTTGACTTGATATTTTGTATTTTTATGGCCTTCTGCAACTTGCTGGCTTCTTGACTTATTAGCTAAAGATGGTGATGGTGGTAGTTGTCCTACATAAGTCATGAAGTTCTGATTACCTACCTTATTTGTATCAGTTTTTTTTTTAAACGGCCCCTCTTGTAACAGTGATAATCATTAGTTGAGACAACTATGAAACAGTAAAGTGACAAAGATAAGAACAGTGCTGTATCACTGGCACAGAAACCTCTCTCTCTGAGGTTGGGTTATTTCTATTTATGCAGGGTAGGGAGGATCAGAATTTGGCCTGCTTTTTTGCCCTCACAGAACTTCACTGAATAATTGGACATCAATGTAAAAGTGTTAGTGGCTTTGAATGGACCAAGTGATGTGAACAAAAGGCTAGACATTGATATTCACTCAAGATGGGCTGGTCACCAAGGCGACTCTGCACAGGATACCAGTGTCCTGATCAAAGTACCACAGTCCAGAGTTGGGCCTTTGGCTATGTCTATGTAGCAACCAGACTGCATGTGTGCAACAGAAGTGGAGCTGGTTCTCGGAATAGTTAACCTTACAGAACAAGTTGCAAAATCAAGATGCAAATTTATTTCTATATTTTCTAAATATTTTCTAAATTGTAACTTAAAAAAAAATTTCCACATTTTTGAAATGAAGCTGTTTCTTATGGCAAAACTCATTTAACATATGGTATTTATTTTTCTTTAAGGTTCTTTTAATATAAGTGGCCTATCTTATAATCAGGCTTCCTTGGTGGCTCAGATGGTAAAGAATCTGCCTGCAATGCGGGAAACCTGGGTTCAGTCCCTGGGTTGGGAACATCTCCTGGAGGAGGAAATGGCAACCCACTCCAGTATTCTGGCCTGGAGAAGTCCCGTTAACAGAGGAGCCTGGCAGGTTAAAGTCCATGGGATTGCAGAGAGCTGGACAAGACTGAGCAACTAAACACACACGTGCTGTAATTGGCATCTTAGTACCGAGAAAATAAGGCAATTAAAAAGTAAAATGCAAGTCCCAGGAAGACCAAAATCCTCCAGTCAGTGTGTTTCCTCCCAGTTTACGTGTATACAGGAAGTAGAGTTGTGATCAGACAGTTGTCTGGTATCATGAGGTTCAGAGATAGTTCTTTGATTAAGCGAATTTCATGCACCAATCTTTATTATCAGACTGTAAGTACCACTAGTTCCTGAGAAAGCACTTGGTGTCCATGGCAGATATAGTGGATTGGCTTTCAACATCCATTCCTACCTCCTTGTAGGGGGCATTCCTGCACTGCAATGTTTAGAGAGGTGAAACTTATCATTCCTGTTCTCCTGTCTGATTAGGGTTCTGGAGGTGAAGTAGGTTTCTCCAGGGGGATACATCTGTACAATATTTGAGCGAGTTGGGAGGCTGAGGCCATTCTTATTTTCTGATTCTTTCAGCTTTTTTCTGCTGGCATCCAGTCTCTTCCTTTGAGAACCAGTGGCAATGGTGGCAACTTTTTCATTCTCGCATAGCTATCCTGGTATGCTCTTGAATAAAAGTTTCCATGGCAATTTTGCCATTTCTTATCCTCTTGACTGAGGCCAAGACAGTTCTGTAGTGCTCTTGGGAGAGAGGATTTCATGGTTGGGGAGAGGGCTCCATGAGTGTAATTTTAATTTCCTGCACTGAATCCTCTGGTATTGGATTGGCCAAAAAGTTTGTTTGGATTTTTCCTTAAGATGGTGTGGAAAAACCAGAATGAACATTTTGGCTAGCCCAATATGTTACTTTCTCTCTGATAGGCACATCCATTCCTTTGTTTTGTTAATACATCCAGCAGTGAAACAGTCAGTTTTGATAACCTGAGTGTCTTCGAATAATTGTGTACCTCTCTTGGACTTCCCTGATAGCTCAGTTGGTAAAGAATTCTTACCTTTACCATCGCAGGTAGGAATCTGCCTGCAATGCAGGAGACTCCGGTTTGGTTCCTGGGCCAGGAAGATCTGCTGGAGAAGGGATCGGCTACCCACTCCAGTGTTCTTGGGCTTCCCTTGTGGATCAACTGGCAAAGAATCTGCCTGCAATGTGGGAGACCTAGGTTCGATCTCTGTGTTGGGAAGATCTCTTTGGAGAAGGGAAAGGCTACCCACTCCAGTACTGCGGCCTGAAAAAAGAGTAGGACACGACTGAGCTACTTTCACTTTCACTCCTCTGTCCGACAATTTTATCTTTTTGAAGAGCAATGTGTTCTCCAAGTTTTGAAAAGCAACTCTTTTTTGCCTTCTTTACCACCTAAAGGAAGACATAAAAAAATGTACTGGGAAGATGCTTCAACACATGTTACAGACCCACAAGTAAGTCATGGAGAATAGCACCAACTCTGAAAGTACGTTACATGATGACACTAGTAAGCATTTTTGTAACTGTGAAGATTTATACTCCTTCTCACTCTTTAAGTTAACAGTATATTAGACCAGTGTGTGTGTGTGTGTGTGTGTGTGTGTGTGTGTGTGTGTGAGTCAGTCAGTTGTATCTGACTCTTTGCGACCCCATGGGCAAAAAGCATCTCTAATTTGGTCTTCCCAGGTGGTGAAGAACCCATCTGCCAATGCAGGGTTCGTGCAGGTTTGATCCTGGGATGAAAGATCCCCTGGAAGAGGGCATGGCAACCCACTCCAGTATTCTTGCCTGGAGAATTCCATGGACAGAGGAGCCTGGTGGGCTACAGTCCATGGGATTGCACAGAGTCGGATACGACTGAAATGAATTAGCACACATGCAGCTCTAATTTTCTTCATTTTTACCCTCTGAAACAATTACTTTTTTCTCTTTGACAGAAAGACAAACAGCCTCAGGAAGTCAATAGTATATAATAGCTTAACAATTTCATGCAAGTCATAGCTGACATGGGCCACGGCCATGAGGAATGATAACAGGCCATTGTATCCATTTATAGCTACCAAAAATTATAATTTAGACAAGTAAATATTTTGCATAGACTTGTTTCATCTTCCAAACACAAGATAATATCAGAAATGATGTTTCCAAATGAGAATTGTAAAATGCAACTCCCCCTCTTTCTTCCAAAACCATGAGATTGACCCAAGGTAAAACCATTTTTGTGACTTAATCTAGGATATCTTTGTGACTTAATCTAGGATTTGACATGTCATCTAATGTTTATCAAGAAGCAATTATATACTGATCAACTGATCATTTGCTTCTTCTCAGGAGTCAACAATTATTTCTATCTCTTAAAACTAGCAAAGACTCATTGTGCCTATGAAGCAACAATCCCCTTCTTTTTATCTCTCATTGCAGCTCCTAACTTTATCTGCTCATTATATTTAATTATGCTTAAATTAACAAACCAAAGCTAAAACCTTTCTGTTTACTAAGAAAGTTGAGCCTAGCTCACTTGAACAAACTCAAGCTTAGTCTACTCAGAAAGAATTTTTTCTTAAGGTAGATGTTCAGAAAGGAGACAGTAGGGAACGCTGGAAGCTCAACACTGGACCCCCAGTCATTCAGGTATGATTTTTAATGGTTGGAAAAGAACCCAGGGCCTTTTTATATGGCAGAGAAGTGTGGACTCAGTGACATCATCTCAACAGGACGTGTCCACAGCTCCCTTTAATGACTCATTATCAATTCATATTCCATCAGTATTTCTAAACTCGATTTTGTTTTTACATTGTACAATCTCATGGGATGTTGATTTCTATGCAAACTTTGTGGTTATGGAGGTTCTAAAGTTCCCTGCTTAAATTCCCAAGTGTTCTAGAACTCACTGAACCATATTGTATCCATTCTTTCAGAAGAAGGAGACAATGACAGTTGAAAAATGTTAATCAGAATATGGGTTAAAGGAGGCACAGGAGAGATTAAATAATGGAAAACAAAAAGAAAAGATTTCTTATTTTCTTCCTTCCTCTTTCTTTTTTCCTGTTCATGTTTGCCTTTCTCTGTAGGGGCTTCCCTTGTGGCTCAGGAGGTAAAGAATCCACCTGCACTGCAGAAGACCTGGGTTCGATCCCTGGGTCAGGAAGATCCCCTGGAGAAAGGAATGGTAACCCATTCCAGTATTGTTGCCTAGAAAATCCCATGGACAGAGGAGCCTGGCAGGCTAGAGTCGCAAAGAGTCGGATACAACTGAGCAAAGAACATTTCGACTTTTGCCTTACTGTCTTCAGTTTATACCATCGGGTTTTCTTCCTTTTCCCTGCTTTATTCTCTATATGACTTTGGAAGCCAGGGAATATGGACTAGCAAGAGCATTGTCGATACCATGCACCATGATAAGAGCAGAAAAGTAGGGGTTTCTTCTTCATGTTCGGACTTGTATACAGGACAGTTACCTCAAAAATAACTGCCACTGCCACCATTACCGTCACTGAAATAGCTTATGTTTGTGAAGTCTACTGTTTTCAGGAAGATTTCACTGTAATCTCTACCCCCCAGAAGCATCTATCCATTTGCCTTTCTTCTGTCCTTCGCACCAAAGGAATCATATCTTTTTTACATTGCAAGTTTTCCAGCGTTTGAAAAACTTATCATGTCTTCTACAACACCTGCCCCCTTAGCTAAGAATCTCATTTGGCAGTCATTTAAACTCCTCATTATTAACCCAAGGTCACTTTTCTAGTTTGTCACATTCCTTAAAATATAGTGCGGAGAACTGTAAAGACCTTTTACTCTTACCTCTGTTGATCCAGAAAGGATACTTACAAACATTGCAAGTTTACATTCTGTGTTTTTTCACAGTTTTGGCATATATCACACCTGAGTTTAACTTAAATCCTAATATATATATATATATTTACAAATGAGGCTTCTGCCATATCCTTTTGTACAATTTTGTTATCTTAAATGTAGAATTTTGTTTTTATTTTTTTTAACTTTCAACTGTTTGTTTCAGCCCAGTGCCTGGTTATTACAAGTAATCTTAAATCTTGAGTTTGTTAATTTATTTAGCTACACTTTGAATATTGATAATATTTCAATGACTTTGAGGATGAGAACATTGTAACTCTATAATAGAGTCCTTTGGCAGCTGTTCAATACAATTGAATTGAATATTAACAGATTAGAGCCAAGTGAGGACAGAGAATTGTATTCATTAAACAGCATTTTTTTTCTTGTAGTTTCTCAGTAAAAAAAAAAAAAAAATCACCAGTAATTCCTCTGTCTTAACATAACCAACACTGATATCTTGGGCCATGTCTTCTAGTGTTTTTCCATGGGTATATATTTATCTTTTCAATGAAATTGTAACTGAACACCCTGTTTTGTCATCTACTTTCTTTACTTACTGATCTGTCTTTTCCATTCATTACATATTTTCTTACAGCATCATCTTTAATTGCACTGTGTGAATATATGATTATTTAATCATTATCCTGTTGTTGTTGGAAATAATTATATTCAATATGTTATATATACACCTACTTCTTCCCATTATACATTTGCACTCTGGCAAGACTGAAGGCCTCTCATTCCTCAAGTGACTTTCATAGTCACTTGAAAAGAAAGAGAAGTATGTCATAGGAAAGACAGTGTGATACCATCCAAGGAAGCTTTGTGATGGTATTGGCCTGGCCCTGTCTGCATGCTTCTCTGAGTAATTTCTTTCTGCTTTATTGCCATTTCTAGCATATTAAAGATAGAGAAGTAGAGAATATTTGGTGGGTACTCTCTCCTTTCATTAAAAATTTTGTAGTGTTAGTTAACCATAGTATCTTGTCTTCCAAGGAAAAGCCATGTTGTTTTGATTTTCTAAAAGTTATTAAGTTGGGGGAGTTTCAGTGGAACAGCTGATAATGGGATCTTGTTTCAGTTCCCTGTTTCTGTGAAGGAGCATCCAGTTCTACATCCAGAAACTCAGAAGCCATCCTTGAATGCTCCTTCTCTCTGACTACCTCCCCTCAATACCCAAACCAACACCAAGTCCTGTTTATTGTAGTTTCTAAGTATCTCTCACATCTGTCTACTTTTCTCCTTCCCCACGGATACCATCTTATCCAAACCCGGACGAATGTACTTTCCTCACTTGGGGTTTAATCACTGTCTTCCTGGTCCCTAGCACATCCACCTCTTCCCCATATTGTGGCCAGGATGGATGCTGTCTTTAAAGCATGTCTCATCATGTCGCATCTTCCTTAGAACATTTCAATGACTTCCCAGTGCTGTGAAGATAAGATATCCCACAAAGGCCAAGCAACCCAAGGCCTGAGATGTAGCACAGTATAGGAGTTAAGAGCATGGACTTTGGAGCCAAGACTGCCAGGGACCAATTCCCACCCCTAACACTCACTAGCTGGGCCAGCTTGAGAAGTTACCTATCTTCTCTAAGCCTGGGTTTCCTCACCTCTGTGTGTGCATGTTCAGTAGCTCAGTCCTGTCAGATAATAAGGGATAATAAGGGCCTCTCCCTAAAAATTTTTAAAAGTTAACATTGTAAACATTTATAAAATCTCCCATAGGCATTGTAACTGCTATTGTAGTTCTCTACTCTCACTTCTAACATATTCAAAGTGGGAAACTCTGGCTAGGGAACTGTTGGCTACTATTATTATCTTTTCATTCCGTTTCATCTATAATTATTGCCCTCTCTTTCCTCCAACTTTCTAGGTTCCTACATTTCCTCATGTCCGCAAATGCTGCCCGGCTCCTTCCTGTCCCTGCCCCTCCCATCATATTCCCATTCCTCCCTTTTCTCTCCCTTATCCAAGAGACCCTTGACTATGCCTTCAGCATCTGCACTCCCTGACCTTTGAGACTAGGGTCTTGCTTTCTTGGCCTTTATCTTGTGGTTATTTAATGAATGTTTGTGTCCTCGGATAGCAGTATATTAGTCTGTTTGCTGACCACTGTGGCTCCTAAATCCAGTACAGTGTTTGAGACAGAAGGATGCAAGATAAATATTTGGGCACTGGCCCGTGCACTTCTGTAATGTTACCACCTCATACCAGCAGGTGGCACCAAAGTGCACACAATCTGCAGCTAAACCACTGAACTCTGGGGTGCTCTCACAGTAAAGCCTGATGCCCAAGAACAGTTTTGAATATCTGTTTCTCATTTTTCAGGAGTAAAAAAGAGCTAGGGAATTCCACAGATATTTCTTTTTATGTTCAAAAAATATTATCTAGTAATGAGTGGTCTTCTAAGTGAACTATTAAGGATTATGAATATTTGAGATTTTAAAATTTATTATGCTTTTAAAATGTAAGAGGATCCAAATTTAATATTTCCTAAGGAACTTCACTAGCAAGTCATGATTGGTAAGAACTTCTAATACATACTCAGGCCATTGGAATTCCCCAAATTTTCAGAGAAGATTTTCTTATCTCATCATATTAGGATTGTTAAATTAGCCATGATTTTAAATTGCTCCCATTACTGTATTGTTTAATGTAGTTGTAGAATTATGCCTAGATTGCACTTTTCACAGTGGCTTTGATGCTGTGTAAACTGCAGAAATGCTACTACTTTTATTGTTCTTTTTTTCCTCTCCAATTCTTGTTGCAAAAATTTTTTCCCTGGTAGAATCAGTGGAGTATGGTGGGTCTTTTTTTTTTTCTTTCTTTCTTTCTTTTTCCTCTTAGCTAAGTGGGTCCTTGTCAAAAGAGCTTGAGAAATGCTGCTCTTCAGCAATGCTTAGAGTAGAGTGACTCTCTTTGGGGACTTGGGGCTGGACGTTTCTGAGAATCAGATCTAAATTGAAAGTGGAAAAAGAACTTGGATTAAAGTTTAATTTTATTCATGGAAAATTTGCATTCTATTCTAAAACCAACAAACACCTATGACAGTCTCAAGATAGGTTTCTTAAAAAAAAAAAATTATTTTCAATTAAGTACCACTGAGTACAATCGATGATGATTCCCTAGGGTGGGCCTTTTCATCCTATAATGCTTGTGCCCCCAAGCTGAATACTTCATTTCCTTCTGCTTTGCACAAGTTTGGAGGATGAAAGTGGCAATGGGCAGCAAATGAAAAATAAGCATGTTCATGTGAAAAATTTACTCTAAGCTAAAGTATATCAATACTAGGTTAGTACTTGCTTTGTTTTTTAGTTAAATGATAGTTTAATTTCAAACATTCTGAAGTTTAAAATTTAGAAGTAAAAGACTACTTTTAATAATTTAATGATAATCTATCACAGAACTTAACAGATAGGTCTCTGATTCTCATGTACTCTAGCCTCCCTTGTTCTTTAATTTCATTTTGATGAGTCTGAGATATGAATGTAACAGTTTCTGATAGACATTATAACTTCTGGAAGACAAAGGCAACCTAAATAAATTAATTCAATTAGTCGATAATCATCAAGTCCTATTTACTCTAGTTTCTGTTCTATGAACAAACATTTTATAATGCTTCAAGATCATTTGGCATCTCTCATTCATTTATTTATTACCTGTTTCATTCATTAATTTCTTTCACAAAGCAGTGCTCTAGGTGCTGTGAGTAATAAAATACATGGATGATATAGTCCCTGTACTCTGCAAGCTTACGATATAATGTTAGCACACGTGATCCTTCTTAAATTTCAGTCTTTCCACTTGTATTATCCTCTTTCTTCCTATCTTTCTTTGTTTAAATCTTTCAAAAACAGTTGGCTCCAATCTAGTAAAATAATATGTATTTCAAGGAAAAGTAATTTGGTCATGATTGGGATTGGAGGTTGAGGATAGAAATGATGATGAACTATTTTTTCCCCACAGAACAGGGAAATATGTAAACAATTAACATATTTTTATTTAATAATTATAAAATAATAAAAATCAATTACATCGCTAATCACTTTATGTAGATTAACTTATTTTTCTCTAATGACAGCATATGAGGTAAGCACTATTATTGAAAATAATTTGTAAACAAGGATGTAGGTATGTTTCATAAAGGTTGGAAATTAGTACCAGGGACTGAGGAAAAAATCAGTTTTACATTTGTTCTTTTCTTTGAGACAATGTTGAAAAATGTCTTGACAGTAGATCTACAAGTTAGTGGATCCTTTTTGGGCCTTTTGTAACTAAGTCCTTTGGAAGAAGTAGAAGGGAATTTAACTTACAGAATAAATAGTATTGCAGAGTTCTTATATTTACTTTAGCATTGGTCCTACTAAGGGCAAGTTCATAGATCCATGAGATTATAGAAAGATATCAAACCTTAAGGAATGAAGTTTCAATTCAAACCATTACTAGATAAAGTTCAATGGAAGAATTCCCATGCAACTTGCCTCAACTTTTAAAAGAAATAGTCTTAAAATAAGAAGTACTGTGTTAAGCTAAGGATAGAGAGATGAAACACACAATTTTATAAAGGATATGAATTCTAGAACTCTTCCTTTTTGTATACTTTTAATTCAATCTCTCATGAATTATAGCAGATCCATTCTTAGCAAATAATCTGCTAACAATTATATTCATAATGATAAGAAAAGAGTGGCTTTTCTACAGTTTTGATTTTAAGGGGGAAAAACTCAACCAGAAAAATGGGGGTAAATATTTACATTAGTCTTCAGCTATTGTGGCCATACCCATGATTACTATGGCAACAGCAAAACAGTGACATAGTCTCAGTCTAAGTGCCAAGTTTAGGAAACCAGTTACACCCTGCACAGCTCAAAGGGCTGCCTCTCTGTCTCTCCTTTCCTGGCTAAGTGGCTATTGAAAGAGCAAAACCACTGAGACACTCATCAGTATCAGAGATAACATTAATTAAAAGCATACATTTGTTGATTCATTCATTTATTCAGCAAATATTTACAGCCCAGCTGCCTAGAAACTCTTTCTCTAGAGGCAAGATAAGTTCTTAGAGATAGCTTGATTTGCTGCTAGGTCTTTTTTTTTTTTTCCCCCTTAAAGAGGCTACTTAAAAGTAATGATGCTAAAATTTCTTAAAAAAAAAAAAAAGTTCCTAAAAGTTCAGTGGCTTGCTACATACATATTCACGAGCTATTCAGGCAATAAAATGACTTAAAACATTTTTTCCTGGAATTTCTGAGTCTGTTGAAAGTTGGACTCCTGAAAGAGAGGAGAATCTGTTGGAAGTCACCATTAGCAAGTTCCCAACTCAAGCACTCTTTAAGCTCATGAACATTATCATTTCTTACCTAGCGAAGACTTTTGTTTTAGTTTTCAGTTTGAAAATATGAAAGAAATTATATTCCCAAGAGCAAAAGTGAAATGAACAAATAACATGGCTAATATAAAATTGATTTCTAAACAATTTGTTACATTTTAATCTTTCTTCTTCTCATTTTTTGAGACTGTTGGAAAGTAAGAAGTAAAACTGCCACTATTTATGGATGAGATGATTTTATATAGAAAACCATAAGGACTCCACTAAAAAAATACCATTGAAAATTTGTAAACTAGTACAATAAAGTTGCAAGGTGCAAAATCTATGTGCAAAAATCCACTGGGTTTCTATATTCTACCAACTAACTAGCAGAAAGAGAAATTAAGAAAACACTCTCATTTACAATCTCAGTGACAAGAATAAAATACATAGAAATAAATTTAACCAAGGAAGGAAAAGACCTGTCCACAGAAATCTATAAGACATTGTTGAAAGAAACTGAAAAAGATACAAAGAAATGGAAAGATATTATATGGTCATGGAGTGGAAGAATTAATATTCTTTAACTGTTCATATAATCTAAAGCAATCTACAGAGTCAGTACAATAGTATCAAAATCTCAAAGACGTGTTTTATAGAAAAAAAGAACAAAAAAAATCCCAAAATTTATATGGAGTCACAGAAGACTCTAAAGAGTCAGAGCAACTCTGAGAAAAAAGAACAAAGTTGGAGGTAATACACTCTTCATTTCAAATTATACTACAAAGCTAAAGTAATCAAAGCAGCATGGTACTGGCAGAAGAACAGACACACAGAAAAATGGAACAGAATTGAGAGCTCAGAAATAAGCCCACACATATGCGTATAACTAATCTACAACAAAGGACCCAAGAACACACAATAAAGAGGAACAATTCTATTCAATAAGTGATACTGGGAAAACTGGACAGCCACATGAAAAAGAATGAAACAAAAAATTCAGTCAAAAGGGTTAAAGATTTGAATGTAACTTCTGAAGCCATAAAACTTTCAGGAAAAAACACAGGCAGCATGCTCTTTAACAGCACTCTTAGTAGTTAGTGTCCTTTGGGATTGTTCTCCTTAGGTAAGGGACACAAAAGCAAAAGTAAGCATGTGGGACTATATCAAACTAAAAGCCTCCTGCACAGCAAAGGAAGCCATCAACAAACAAAAAGGCAACCAAATGAATGGGAGAAGATATTTGCAAATCGTGTATCTGATAAGGGTTAATATCCAAAATGCATTAAAAGAAACTCGTATAACTCAACAACAAAAAAATCAAATGACCCACCTGAAAAATGTGCTGAGGATTTCAATAGACATTTCNGTGGGCTGCCGTCTATGGGGTCACACAGAGTCAGACACGACTGAAGCAACTTAGCAGCAGCAGCAGCCAGTATTTTTGCCTGAAAAAATCTCATGGATAGAGGAGACTGATGGGCTACAGTCCATGGAGTCGCAAAGAGTAAGACACGACTAAGGATGCATGCGTCTGTGTATATATGTCTGTATACATGTATACAGCATCATCTTTATCTGTTCATCTGTTGATGGGCACTTAGGTTGCTTCCATAACTTGGCTATTGTAATTAATGCTGCAGTGAACATAGGGGTGCGTATTTCTTTTCTAATTAGTGTTTTCATTTTATTTTGATAAATATCCAAGAGTCGACTTGCCAGATATTAAAAATAGAACATGTTGTCTTCTATCTTGTTGGATTTATGTTTCCCTTTCTTTGAAATGTCCTGAGTTGAAGCAATAAGGCAAAATAGCTACAGAGCCTGCCTGATGTTTATTATTTTCTTTTATTTGTCGATATAACATATTCTCATAAATCCAGCTCTAGGCTAAAGATAATATGTGAGGAAGATGCTATATTCAGATTGTGGTAAGGAACATTCTCTCTCTCTTTTTGCTTTCTCATTTCATCAAGAATGTGCCTGTATTCACTGGGATTTGAAAAATAAGGTGCCAGTGTGCTCTCTGCCTGTGTTGTCTTACCAGAGAGAGAAATAAATAACTCAGTCTAAGGTCTATACTGACAATATTGCACGACTAAACTTCCACTGACCTAAAAGCAAAATGCCTTCATTGCAAAGCCCTTTAAGTCTCACTCTCCAAACCTAGCTGGAGTTTCTTGAATTCTTATTGTTGGCTGCTTTTAAAATATGACAAGTCCAAAGAAATACAAACTATATCAGTCCATTTACTAAGGTTTCAAGGTTTTGTGACAAAATATAATCTGCCAGGCCTGGCATGGTTAAATATAACCATAGAAAAACTCATTTACTAAGGGAGATGTCAGGAACAATGATTTTTTTTCCCCTAAATATTCTGTAACCAGTGTTTTCTTTCGAAGGTAAGTGGGGCAAGAAAGCAAGAACTCTCCACCAGTGCTTTTCTCTCACTAGAAGAGACAAAGAAGCAGCAGAGCTGAGCTCTGCATTTGAAACAGCTGAATATTTGCACGTGAATGACCCAGACCAGATGTCGGGTGTAGGAGGAGGCCTCCTAGGCTGTGGGCTTGGATTGGTTGAAAGATGTGTGAGTGGCAGCTTAGATGGCCAATAGCAAAGCAGTGATGCCATGCACACCACTGGTCCAGGGAAGTGGTAACGAGCTGAGACTGGTCCTGAGGAAATATTGAGGGAATCTTTAAAATGTGAGGGAAAGGAATTAATCCTATATACTTCATAGCACAGCCTTAAATAAATAAATAAAATTTCAGTTTAAAAAAGAATGAGGTTGGTATTTAAAAAATGAAAACAGCAAATATCTGTAAAATGAAGGCAGGTATAATTTACAATCTTTTTAATCCTTCAGTCATTTCAGAAGCTTTGTAAGAAAACAAATCTAGGGATCATTCATTATGTGCAAAATTCACTGATTTTAGGTCTTGACTACTTATGTGTGTGTGTGTGTGTGTGTGTGTGTGTGTGTAGCTAGAACAGTGGAGAGGTGGAGGGTACAAGGAAGTCAGAAAAAGGGATGCAAATCTCACTGTCTATTCCTGAGGTTCTTACCGTCTGGATGGGAACACAGACAGATNTGTGTGTGTGTGTGTGTGTGTGTGTGTGTGTGTAGCTAGAACAGTGGAGAGGTGGAGGGTACAAGGAAGTCAGAAAAAGGGATGCAAATCTCACTGTCTATTCCTGAGGTTCTTACCGTCTGGATGGGAACACAGACAGATCATGAAGATGAAGGTGGCATCTGGAAGGAGCAGACCCACTAACGCTCCTGTAAAGTAACCTGAAAACCTAACCTATTCAAATCTGCCTTGGAAGGAAACAGTATTAATGTATTAATTAATTTGTTAACAAAGAGACTGTGGTTGAATTTCTAGAGACAAGGACCAAATGACACTTAGGTAGTTGGAGGTAGGTTTTTCTCTGGAGTGAATCACTGCTTTCTGTTGCCAGTGAATTTGAGGTTCTTGGTTCATCACAAAAGAATTTGGAGACAAAGTCATAGGTAAGATGTGGATTTATTTAGAAAGAAACACACTCCACAGATAGAGCATAGCCCATCTCAGAAGGTGAGATAGAGAGCCCCTGAAACATGATATAGTTAGTTTTGATGGTCTGGGCAATTTCATAGGCTATCTAGTGGGAGGATTATTCCAAGTATTTAGTGGGGAGGGGGGAAGATTTCCAGGAATTGGGCCACTGCCCACTTTGGGCCTTTTATGATTCCCCTCAGAACTGTCATGGTTCTGGTGGGTATGTCATTTGGCTTATGTTAATGTACTACACGGCTATGGTTTTTCCTGTGGTCATTTATTGATGTGAGAGTTGGACTGTGAAGAAAGCTG
>SJYV01051015.1:0-10256 GCA_006410875.1 Neotragus pygmaeus
TCGTTGACAAAGTAATATCTCTGCTTTTTAATATGCTGTCTAGGTTGGTCATAGCCTTCCTTCCAAGGAGTAAGCATCTTTTAATTTCATGGTTGCGATTACCATCTGCAGTGATTTTGGAGACAAGAAAAATAAAGTCTGACACTGTTTCCACTGTTTCCCCATCTTAGAGATGACCATTAGGGTGTATCTGGCAGGAGTGATGAGGACAGTATGCTCAGAGAGGCTCACATTTGTTGGATATCCTGTGATGTGCTGAGTGCAATCCTGGGGCCTTGACTTGAGTCTGTTCTTTCAATTTTAAGCTTAAGAAGTGTTCAGTGGGCACCAGCATAGTAAATAATGCTTTGTGGAGCATCTGGAAACTCAGATGGTCTTAAAGCATTGATTTCCATGAATGAATGAATAGGAGAGCATATAGAAACATCTGGTCTTTGCTCTCTGATTTAATCCTGACTTGACTTATCTCAAACTGGGTTCCCTCCACCTATATGAATGGTCAGGTTGTAGTGATTATTCCTGTTGCTCTAATAGTTCCGTTGATGATTTTTCAGTTGAAACATCCAGGGAAGAATTGGATTCCATGGCAAAATGTGAATCAATGGAAGATAAAATTTTCCAGAAGTTTAAAACTCAAATAATGCTGGAACCAGTACAGGTAAGACAGAATTCACATACCTCCTTACTGTGTTCTTTTCAGATCAAGTTTTGCAAATATGATCCCTGTAAAGAAACTCTTTATAATAAGCTGTTCTCTTCCTTAAGAGCCTCTAAAAGCAGGCTTCTGTTTTCTTGTCATAGGAGTTCTTCACACAGATGGCTCATGTAGGAATGAGCTTCTGCAATGCTGATCTATTTAGTAGCTATTTAAGCTGAAGGTTATACCATTTATCATATAGGATTTGTTTTCTAAAGGAAGCATCAGAGAAGGGAGATGAAAAAAATGTTGCCTGTGATACGTTGAGTTTAGAAATAGTAGCAAGAAATAAAGGAAGCAAGAAAGTGGAGGAGGGAGGAAGAAGGGAGGAAGGAAAGAAGGAAGAAAGAAAGAGGACGAAGAGGAGGAAAGAAAAAAGGTAATTTGCCTGTTTTCCAACAGGAGCCTTTAGTGTATGAGACCACATGACAGGTTAACACAAGACATTGGTTTTCTGAAAACAGGATGGGCTTTGGCTTTGCAAAGACTCAGGTCTGAATCCTGGTTCCACGAGTTTGTAATGAGCTTCTGAGGTAATCTCACCTACAGTGTGTGAAAAAATTAGAGGGTGGCTATGAAGTTGAAATGAGATTGTAGGCACATAGTAAGTATTCACCTGATGCAAAGAACTGACTCCCTGGAGAAGCCCCTGATGCTGGGAAAGATGGAAGGCAGGAGGAGAAGGGAACAACAGAGGATCACGTGGTTGGATGGCATCACCGACTCGATGAACATGAGTTTGAGTAAACTCTGGGAGTTGGTGATAGACAGGGAAGTCTGGCATGCTGCGGTCCATGGAGTCGCAGAGTTGGACACAACTGAGCGGTTGAACAGAACTGAATTAAATAAGTATTCAGCAAATGTTTTCTTTCTCCATATTCTGTTCTTCCATTCACATGATTCCTCCTAATGTATCTCACAGGAATATATAAATCACTAAGGAAAATTCAACTGTATTCCCACCAAATAGTCACTGAATCAAATAAACATCCCAGGGCTTATAGGAAGAACAGATCTAGGTCTTAAATGTTTAGAAGGTGGTTTTTAGCAATGTATGTGTTTTTAACAAAATACAGGAAACCCATCAATTGTTACTAAAAGCTTATCATAATTACCTATGTTTGTAATACTTATCTAAACCCTGTGTTTGACTTGGCATGTCTTAAAACTTATAAAATAAGCTTCCTAATATCTGTGTGAAGGTCAACACTGACCGATATTTTACTTTAGATACAGAACATGATAATGTGGACGCTCTGTGTCTGAGCACTGACCCCTGCCTCCCAGAGCTCTGCTGCCCTCTGGCCGCTGGTTGACTTTGGCCAATGGAGGGGTTGGGTAGGGTGGAAGCTACAGGAAACAGAGTTCAAGGCATGGCCTCCCATCTCCTCCCGGTTGCAGAGCCCGAGTTCCAGCTATGGCTTGGTCCCTTTAAAGCATCTCCTGGCGGGTGGCCATCTTCACCGTCCTGGTGGGTAACTGTCCTCACAGCCCCGGTCTCACTGTTTTCTTCCTGGGAGAGGTCCTGGCCTTGTCTGTTTCCTAGTGCTTGCAATCCACTGGCGTCACTGGTACCTTCACCCTGCTCTGTGAGTGGACCTTTCTGTCTGCACTTGTCAGGACCCTGATGGATGCACCACTTCCCCTGATGCTAAGGCCCCACATGTTGTGTCTCTAACTCTCTCAAGATGCTCCCTCCTTGCTCACCAGAATGTACTTTGCTGCAGGCTTTGGAAGCTACTGGGGCTGCAGGCGATCCCACACTGTCCCTTGATTTCTCGTCGTCTTTCTCGCTGTGTGTGACCACTTCCCAGGTCCCTGGTGATTTTTCTGGTCCCTCTTGTCTCACCTCAGGCTGTCGCCTCCCTCAGAGCATCCGCCCTGACACCCCAGGGGGCCCAGGAGTCCCCACTGTTGCTCCCGCAGCAGCTGGCCCTCCTGACTCCCTCAGTAACTGTGTGACCTCTGGACAGGAAGAAGAACTCTTCTGTCTGCATCCTTATTGCCGATTATAGGGACAGGTCTATATCAGAGGCTTAATAAATGTATTCTAAATCACAAAAAAATGGTGCTGACAAGCTTTGCACACAATGGGTCCCTTCTAGGCACATCCAGAAAGACAGCAAGAGAAGGCAAAAGAAGTCTTTGAAGAATAAACAAACACTATTTTCTGCCTGAAATCTTTGAGCAGAGTCACATTTTCCAGGCACAAAGAGTAAAGAGTTAGAGGGTAGTCTGTGCCCCAATCTGAAAAGATGCAGCTGTCAGCTTCTCCTAGCTGCCAATTGCAAACCTCAGCTTTGGTCTTTAAAGAAGCTGTAGTTAGAAAAGAAAAATAAAATTGGTCCATTTCCTCTCTTCACCTATTCTCCTAACTGCTTTCCAGTGAAAATGATTTACCCATGAGAATTTTTTTTGCCAGGGAACCTAAAACCATCACGGATCTATTCAATTTAAAATTATTTCTAGTCTTCTTAGGGGACACACACTCTGGGCAATCCCAAAAAGGCAAAAGTGGGAATCGAAAGAGTGGTGACAATTTCTGCAAAAACCAAAATGAAAAAGCAATAACAAACTGCTTTAAAATAAATTCTATCTGGACACGGCATTAGAACTCTTTGTTCTTATCATTTTAGCCAAAAGAACAACAACAACAACAAATGTGCTCACTCCACCTAAAGTGGAACGATACAGGGAAGACTACTGTGGCCTGTGTGCAAGGGTGACGTGCAAACTCGTGAAGTAGTCCATTTTCTTTTCTTTTTTTTTTTTTTTTTTGGTTACAGGGGAGAAAGGATAGTTAAGGGGTTTGGGATGGACATGTACACATTGCTGTATTTAAAATGATAACCAACAAGAAGCTAGTGTATAACACAGGGAACCGCTCAGCCTAGATGGAAGGGGAGCTTGGCAGAGAATGGACGCATGTGTGCGTATGGCTAAGTCACTTGGCTGTGCACCTGAAACCATCACACTGTTAATCTGCTTTACTCTGATACGAAATGAAAGTCTTTTTTTTTTTTTAAAGGCACTTACTGATGCCTTTTATATGACATACAGATTTTTCCCACCCATACTTCATTTGAACTTAAATCTCACTTTCCTCTCTCTGTGCTGTGACAGTAGGAAAGAGGAGCTGGTGAGCCCGATCCATACCTGGCCAGGAGCAGTCAAGGGTGAATTCATCAGACGTGTTCGCTCTCAAAGCGCTCTTGCAGTGTAACAGGAAGTGTTAGTCTGAACTATTTCCTCAGGGATGCTGAGGCCATATGAGATTTTCAAGTCTTTCTCCTAAGAGCTTTTATACAGACAACATAAAGTTTTATATTAAAAATACTTAGGCTCCCTTCTATTTCCCCAAGAAGTGGAAGAAGCCCATTCCCCAGGCTGACAAATACCTGAAAGACAACTTCCTCAGTACTCAAGTTTAAAGAATTATATCCCAATGGATTAAAAATCAAAGCCTCAAACCTCTCTAGCCTTTGCAGCTATTTCTTTCTTTGCTTCTAACCTGATCTTGCACCTGAAGCTTTCTCTGAGCTTGGAGCAACCTCCCCGGACCCTCCATCGCCCTGACATCCCTAACACTTTCCCCTGGAGCATTGGTTTGGTCGTTAATCAGCAATCATCTTCTGACAATAGTGCCGATCATTATTTAGATCTGGGCTATCATTTCTCTTCCTTTTGGCCATTTATTGTGCTTATGTCTCTGAGCATGCAGCTACTTCCACCTGAAACATTCCTCTTTCCTTCTTTCTCGGCAAACTTCAACTCAACCTCCAAAACCTACCCCAAATCTTACCTCTTCTATTGAGACCTCACCATTTTCCTCTACGTGATTAGGCATCTTCTTACTCTAGATTCTGGAAGATTTTTTTCTTCTCTTCGTCCTTTGAACATATGTGTCACAGCAAAATTATAAACTCTCTGCTTGCTCAGTTGCTCAGTCCTGTCTGACTCTGTGATCTCTGGAGATGGTGAAGGACAGGGAAGCCTGTAGTCCATGGAGTCACAAAGAATCGGACACGACTTAGCAACTGAACAGCAACTATATAAGAAATTGATTCTGAGAATTCTTTGTTAATTCATTTAAAAATCATAGTAAATCATGAAAACATTTTTAGGAAAGACAGCTCTATTTTGGAAAAGAAAATGATCGTGAGGAGAGTGTGTTGTTTTACATTCTGAACATCTCTTTAGTGCCTGGTTTAACAGAAGCCAACTCAATTGTTCTGTTTACTTCTGTGATCCATTGTGACTTTACATGTCACATTGTCTCTGGGAAACTCCACTTCACACTCACAAGAGAAGGAGGGTGAAAAGTAAATACCATGTTCGTTTCATGATAAAAAGTGTGTGGACCTTGCAGATCCACTGAAGTGTCTTGGGAGACCCAGAGGTCACTCATCACGCATTGGGAATTGGTGATCTAGACTAAGACACATCCCATGATATTGCAGCTGTTCGTTTTTGTATCTTTGTCCCTTGTATGACTATGAGCTCCAACAGGGCCAGAACTCTAACTCGGTTCTCTTTCTCTGGAGGCAAACACTCCATCAAGTCCTTGGTGGTGGTGGTGGTGGTTTAGTCCCTCAGTTGTGTCTGACTCTTGCGACCCCATGGACTGTAGCCCATCAGGTTCCTCTGTCCATAGGATTCTCCAGACAAGGATACTGGAGTGGGTTGCCATTTCCTTCTCTAGGGGATCTTCCCAACCCAGGGATTGAACATGGGTCTCCTGTGTCGCAGGCAGATTCTTTACCTAAGTTGTACAATAAATAAAAGAGCCTCCTAAATTTTTCTTTAGAACTTAGAAAAGTGATCTTTTCTTTTATCTACTTTGTTTCACTTTTTCTATTTCCTATTTAGTGCTCCCATTTATTTAATGACTTCCAATTTCTTCATCTCTTCTTTCTTTGATGTTCTTTTTTTTAAACTTTTATCAAGTGTAGTAGAAAAGCTTTTGTATACATACATATATATATTTTAGAAAACTTGTGAATTTTTGCTAACTAAAAAATGTATGACATTTTGATTCCACTTGTTTGATGGAGTATGAATAGAATGCTAGATTTCTAATTAAAAAAGATAGATATGCACCAAACAGCAAAATTTTACTGTATAGCACAGGGAACTATAGTCAATATCTTATAATAACCTATAATGGAAAATAATCTCAAAAATAATATATGTGTATATGTATAGCTGGATCCCCTTGATGTGCACCTAAAACACTGTAAGTCAACTATACTTTAATAAAATATGTATATATATATATATATATATGAAATGAAAGAAAAGAACTTAGAAATGCATATGGCATAAAGAGCAAAGAATAAGGAAAGGAAACCATTTGTTGTTCTGTTTTTGTTCTTCTGTCTGTAAAGGTCTGTAGGTGATTACAGTTTTTTTAAATCTGAAGAGATAGCTTGTCTTGAGAGATGAGCTGTCTGCAGGAAGCAAGTCAGTTGGTCCAAGGAGCAGCGGACTGAGGTTGAGAGACACAAGGAGACAAGCCAAGTGATTTGCATTCATACTGTTCCACTGGACTCCCCCCTCCCCTCGTCTCCTGCCATTTCTGATTTTTATGTTCCTTGTCAGGACACAGGAGAACATACAGGATATATAGCATATGTTGCAAGGTCCAGGAGGGCTTCTTTCCAGGGCCAGGCACAGCCAGGATCAATTAAGTAACAAGGAAGGTAGAAAATATAGCTGCAGCTGGAACAAATCAGTTGCTCAAGCATGTGGGGTTGCAACCCATAAAAGGTCAGCAGGCAACTGGTGTGAGTAGCCACAAGTGAAACTTTTGGCTCCACGGAACTGGAAGGAGCAAGCGATTGGGCATCCTCACATCCTGCTTTCCAATCAGGCAAACTGTGGATGTCGAAGACGTTGCAAAGGATTGGTCAAGTTGTGCCCTGGTTGCATTTTTCATCTGGCTTCTTCTCAGTTGATTTTTCCCCTGCCCTCCAGCAGGGAAGTTACTTCACCAAAGTGATAGGTTGATATTATGGGTTGGAGGCGGGCCTCAACTACTAAATGTCAGTGAGTGAGAGAAGCTAGATTCATGTATGAATTAGAAGAGTTCTTGAGAGAAGGAGCTGAACAGCAGTGATGCCTTAAAAAAAGGAAAACCCTCATGTTTCATCTTGCTGCACGTGTGTTATAACTAGAGATCAAATTCCAGGTTAACTTCCAGCCATGGATAACTTCTTGGCAAATCAATTAGCTATCTGTTCTTCCTTAGTTCAGTAACAAGAGGTCATTATTTCTTAGCCTCACTCAGTCCTCATCCTGTTTTTCTCAGAATAATTATTCAATATACATCATATATTTATAATGTTTGTTGTTTTCATCAAGGGCAAAAGTCTCAACAGATGTGTGGAGATATTTTATTGAGTATCCTGAAAAATTAAGCTCACTCTTCCATTCTGATTGGAGCTCAGAACACAATTAGGGAAGGAGACCCCAATCCAAATGAAGGGTTTTAACTGAAAATAGAGATGTACACATCCCAATGACCCCATTTGCTAAATGTTCATCCTGTTGTTAATAAATTATTATTGAACAATGGCAGGGCACTCGACTTAGAGACCACAGAAATGATAGGTTAGATAAAGTCATTTTAACACTGCCTGCTTGGGAAATAAGAAAATGCACAGTAGGACCACAGGAGAAAGTTGACACTTTACCAGGTGTAACTTCACAGGAGGTAGAGTCTTAGAGGCTTTTGGAGGCCTTTGGCTTACAGGGTACTTCCACACATGTTCAGAAGCTTAAGTACCCTTGAGGTAACATTATATTATCTTGATTAGATCCAGAGATTATGCCTGGTGTTGAAGTTCAGGAAGCTAGTAAGAAGTAAAGGGCGGGCTCAGATTCAGATCTTTTGGTTGTAGAACTTTTCCTCCACTATTTTTGGGGTGAGAATTTAATGAGATCATCTATGTGAAAGCACTTTGGAAAGTTATACATAAAGATCAGATATTGTCATCACTAAAGTGTTCTTTGTAAAATCACTGTAGTGAGGAATCAAACAGTATAACCCCTCTCCTTTTTCACACTTTCAAATCATTTCATGCATAAGTGCATCCCTTCCAGTTCAGTATTTAGAAAAAAGAGGACGTAATAAACTATCCCAGTTCATTTATGTTTGAGAATGAGCATAGCATCCATAGCATCCAAAGAGGAGGACTTCAGGGGGAAAATAAAATCTTACGAGGAAGCAAGTAGGTGAGGAGAGTTTTGAAATAGATTCTGGAGAGAAGTTGTTTCCCTTCAGGACATGGGGAACTGGAGGTGCCTGGGGTCCTTTGGAAGGAAACACTCAGGATATGGTAACTGAGAGGGGGGAGCTGAGGGAAGAGAGGTCCCACTGGCAGATAGAGGAAGAGTATCCTTCCCCCGACAAAAGAATAATTTTCTGAATTTGAGGTAGCACTGAATATGTGGAAATGTGGATTCTCATGAAGCAGGAACTCGGAATGTTTTCTGAAAATGTGGCTGGATTTGCTAAGCCATGGGGTCTCTTCCCTGAGTTGTTTTTTGGCTGGAGAGAAGGACACATTGTAGGTCATGGTAGTCTTCTCCCTTTGAAATTTAAATGCTCACCAAAATAACCCAAAGTCCCAAATAACCAAAGCTACAGCTCCTCTGGATTTGATATCTAGGGCAGGAGTGTAAGAAAAAGAGAGACAAAAACCGAAGCTGACCATGGACAGAGTGTCTGTTAATGGAGCAGGACCTTATCGGTTCTTCCCTGTATCATCGGTTCAGCCCCTGTATCATCTGCTTTGGCTCCTCTCTGAAGTATCTAAATAATAGTATCTGGTGCATATTTGCTGGGTTGTTCAGATGCTGAAAAAACCCCACCACCAAATGGAAGAAGTTGGACAGTAGGAGATCAAACCAGTCAATCCTAAAGGAAATAAACCCTGAATATTCATTGGAAGGACTGATGCTGAAACTCCAATACTTTGATCACCTGATGTGAAAAGCTGGCTCATTTGAAAAGACCCTGATGCTGGGAAAGATCGAAGGCAGGAGGAGAAGGGGACAACAGAAGAGGAGATGATTGGATCGCATCACTGACTCAAAGGACATGAATTTGAGCAAGCTACGGGAGATAGTGAAGGACAGGAAGGCCTGGCATGCTATAGTCCATGGAGTCGCAAAAAGTCAGACACTACTGAGTGGCTGAACAACCACAGCTACTGCTCCTTGATCATGAGATGTAGCCCCAGAGCTTCTGATGCCTAAGGTCTGATCACCATCAACCAACCAGAGAACTGTGCACAAGTTGATTGCATGTCCTGGGATGCCCCTCCCTCACCTTGGCTTTAAAAACACTTTGCTGAAACTCTTCAGGGAATTCGGGGTTTCAGAGCGCAAGCCACCTGTCCTCCTTGTACGCGTGCCTTTACAATAAACATTGCATTTTGCTTCACCGCAGTCTGGCTTCGGTAGATTGAATAAGTGAACCCAAGTTTAGCCACTAACACGTCCACACAATGAAGCAGTGATTCAGATCTCCATCCCCAAAAGCTTTGATGATAAAAGAATTTAAGAACATTTCAACCTGGAATAAGGAGGTCTTTTCCGTCATAGTTGCTGTGAGGCATAAATATGGCCCTCTCTGGTGAAGACTTTCAAAGTTTGTAAAAGCTGCTTTGTGGACTAATATGTACGAAGCTTAGATAAGGGGCTGAGTTTTGCACTTCGTTACCTGAAGTGGAAGAAAAGAGTGAGGACAAGGATTTTGTTGTGTGTATGTAAAATTGAGAGCAGAACCACCAGTAAGAAAGGCTCTGTTTTACTCCTCCTCAACACACACACCTTTTAGAGTAGGTTGACGAAATGAAAAAGGCCCCAATTAGTTCAGGAAAGAAGAGGTGGCTGGGAAGAGAATGTGAGTCAGTGTTGAGTCATTGTTCTTATAAAATCAAGCTCAGGCACACCCGGAATGAAGGGAAAGGAAGAAAACCAAAGTTGGTTAAAGACAAAAAAATCTCCCTTTGGACAAGAGCTGGTTATCACATGGCCTGGGTGTGACCTTGGATTTCTGGTTGTCTGAAGGAACCGCTTGCTGACCTAGGAGTTCCAGGGCACCAGTCCATGCTCACAGCATGTCCCCTGGGAGTTCATTAAAACTAATTTCTGCCTCAGACCTGCAGAAATCCACTCTCCCCAAGGGGATCCAGGAAGCTATTTATATTGACAAGATCTCCAAGAAGCTTCCCTTTAACCAGAAATCTGTGATCATCCAGCAGCCCCCAGGAGCAAGGAACAGCGTTAACTCTTCTTTGAAAAGCACCAAACCTTGAGCCTCCTAACGTAGTTTTTTGGTTTTTTTTAAGAAAAAAATATATTTATTTTTAATTGGAGGATAATTGCTGTACAATACTGTGCTGGTTTCTGCCTTACAACAACATGAATCAGCCATCAGTTCAGTTCAGTCACTCAGTCGTGTCCGACTCTTTGCGACCCCATGAATCGCAGCACGCCAGGCCTCCCTGTTCATTACCATCTCTCGGAGTTCACTCAGTCTCACATCCAT